>JAAXYX010002598.1:0-16910 GCA_036851915.1 Ptenothrix huangshanensis
TGTAGCGCTTACAGGAATAAGCATACAAATAAACTTTAAATTTAATACATTATTAACAACTTTATTGTAAAACAGTAGCGTTAACAGGTGCAAGCCTACAATGGAACTTTAAATTTAATAAGTTATTTATAAAATTACTCAAAAACAGTAGCGTTAGCAGGTGTAGCCCTACACACGACCTTTAAATTTAATAAAGTATTGTTAAAATTAGCCAAAAACAGTAGCGCCAAAAGGTATAGGCCTATAATAAAACTTTAAATTTAATTAGGTATTAATAAAGTTACCCAAAAAAGTAGAGTTAACAGGTATACGCCTACAATTTGATCTGTAAATTTAATAAAGTATTGTTAAAATTAAAAAACAGTAGCGTTACCAGGTATGGGCCTACAATGGAACTTTAAATGCAATAAACTATTCAAAAAATTACTCAAAAACAGTAGTGCTAACAGAGACAGGCCAACGAAACACCTTTTAATTTATAAATCTTTAAACTCATGACCTTCAAAATAGTAGCGTTTACACCAAGAGGCAAACATATTAACTTTAAATTTAACAAATTATTACATTAATTAGTCAAAACCAGTAGCGCTAACAGAAATAGGTCTACATAGGCATTTGAAATTTAATAAATTATAAATGAATATACTCTTAAGCAGTAGCGCTAACAGGCATAGCCCTAAAATGGAACTTTAAATTTATTAAAGTATTGCAAAAATTACCCAAAAACAGTAGCGTTAACAGGTATAGGCCTACAAAGGAACTTTAAATTTAATAGAGAATTGCAAAAATTACCCAGCGTTAACAGTAATAGGCTTTGAAAGAACTTTAAATGAAATGCACTAATCAAAAATTACTGTAAAACAGTCGCGTTCACAGAAAAAACCCACGTATCAATTTTAAATTTAATAAAGTATTAGATAAATTACTGAAAACCAGTATCGCTACCAGGAATAGGCCTACAGGCACTTGAAATTAAATAATTTATAACTAAGTATGCGTGACCAATTAATCAATATTAAATTCAAATAAATTTCCGTTGGCTTTGAAAAATGTCTCTTTTTTCTGTCGACAGCGACCCACCAACCTAATTAAATCTATTACCATTTCAACAAACATGAATACAATTTCCACTGCTACGACCATCTATTCTAATTCTACTACGACCAACATTATTATAACAATTGCCATTTCAACTACAAATTACACTTACAAATAGTAGCGCATACAGGAACAGGCATTCAGAACATCTTTTAATGTATTACATAATTAACTAATTTGTTTATAAAAAGTAGCGTTTTTAGGAATATGCCTAGAAAGTAACTACACATTTAAGATTTTTTTAAATAAACTAAAAATAAGTAGCGGTCACAGGAAAAGGCCAGTAAACAAATTTCAAATTTAAAAAATTAATAGATAATTTACTTACAAAAAGTAGCGCCCACAAGAACACACCGTTTCACACATTTCAAATTTAAAAAACTAATACATAATTTACTTACAAAAATTAGCGCTCACAGGAGAAGGAAAAATTAACGAACTAAAAAATTTAATATATAATAAAAAAATTTACTTATAAGGAGTAGCGCTCGCAGGAATACACCGGCAACAAAGCTTTAAATTTATGAAATTATTAATTAATTTAGTTTTAAACAGTAGCGTCTACAAAATATCTTTTTATTTTATTTATTATAATAAAATTTACTTAAAAGCAGTAGCGGTAACAGCAATACAACTACAAAAATTCTTCAAACTTATTTTATTATTATAAACTTTATTTTAAAACAGTAGCGTGAATAGGAATAGGCCTTTACAAAATTCTTTATTTTAATAAATTTTTAAATAATTTACATTAAAATAGTAGCGTCAACAGTAAAAAAAGAACGATTGACCTTTAACTTTAAATATTAAATAAATAATTTGCTTAAAAACAGTAGCGATCTTAGAAATAGGCCTTCAAATGCACTTAAAATTTATAGATTATTAATTAAATAGATATTATAATTTAATTTTTATTAATATTTATTTACTTACAAACAGTTGCGCTGACAGGCAAAATTACAATTGACACTTGCCTGTACCGTCACTTCAATTGCTACTACTGTCAATCAAATATCGTGAAGTAAATATCCTCCTCCGTTAGTCAAATTGCCACTACCGCCTTTCCACTTGCAACTTTCACCTTCGTGCTTATACTTGCCATTGCCTCTAACGTAAATTTTGTCACAACTGCCACTATCATGCATTCAGTTGCCATTGCAACTACCGTCAATCCTGTTGCAACTAGCAATACCGTTCATCTGTTTGCCATTGCCGCTACCGTCAATCCTATTCTCTTTACCACTTCCGTCCGTGTATATGCCTGCCTTTGCTACTACCGTCAATCTTCTTGCAACCATTTCTACCTTTAATCTACTTGACATTGCTATACCGTCAATGCTTATGCAACTACCGGTATCGTTCATCTACTTGCCATTACCACTACCGTTAATGTTTGCACAATTGCTACAATCGTGCATCAAGTTACCATTGTCATCAATCCTCTTGCAACTACCGCAACCGTTCATCGCTTTGCCATTGCCACTATTGTCAATCCTCTTTCAACTAACACCACCATTCATCCCTTTGCCATTGCTACTACCGTCAATTCTTTTCCCTTTACGACTACCGTGCATATGCTTGCCATTGCCACAACTGTCAATTCTAATGCAACCACCACTACTATAAATCCCCTTTCAACCACAGCTACCGTCAATCTTCTTGCAACTACTACTACCGTGCATCTACTTGCCATTGCTACTACCGTCAATGCTCATGCAACTACCACTATCGTTCATCCACTTGCCATTACCCTTACTGTTTCTTATACCACATCTGTCCCTACCGTGCATCCACTTGCTATTGCCACTACCGTCAATCTTCTTGCAACTACCACTACCGTTCATCTCTTTGCCATTGCCGCTACCGTCAATCCTCATGCATTTCCACTATCTTGCGGATGCTTGCCCTTGCCACTACCGCCAACATTTATTCAACTGTCACCACTGTCAATCCTCTTGCGACTACCTCTACTTTCAATCCTCTCGCAACTACAGCTATCGTGCAACTACGATCTATTACCAATACTGATGACATTGATATTGGTTAGTAGATCCATGATAGTTAAGCTTTCTACAAATTCCACTACTCTGCATGCAGTCGCCATTTTATCTACCGTTATACCTCAGGAAATAAGCATAACCACACATCGTCTTTCCCTTATCATAAATTTCAATATTCGTGGAACTACTATAACCGTGCATTTTCTTGCTATTGTAACTACTGTTAATCTTTTTGCAACTTGTCATACAGTGCATCCCCTTGCTACTGTCTTTATACCGTCAATCTTCTCGTAATCACAACTACCGTGCTTCTTTTGCCATTACTACTACCGTTAATTCTGTGACAACTGCCAATACCGTGCATTTATTCTAGCAACCTAATCTCCACCCCCGTGCATTTACTTGCTATTTTTACTTTTGTCAATCTCTTTGCAACCTAATCTCCACTTTCCTTTACAGCTTAACCTACTTTCCACTCCCCTTCAAAGATTTACCTACCTTTCGTCACAGAATATTCTTCACGCTACTTTCTATCACGGGTTAACCTTATAATAGCCTTTATGATAACGGGGAAAATTTTGTATTTGGTAATTGGTTGGACTCTCACTGAGGAACTTTTAAAATCGATTCTTGACAAGGGTCTCACGGAGAATCTTTTACATAATATAATGACCATGTATTTTGCACTTGAACTTTGGCCCTCTTGAACATGGCACTCGCCATGGAAATTTTGTGTTCCATTATTGGCATGATGTTTTAAGGGGTGCTTTTGTATTTGGTAATTAACAATGCACAGCAGGGAGCTTTTGCTGTTGGGAATTGGAAAAAGGCTCAAGGAAGAACTTTCTGGTATGATAAAAGCCATGATGCTCACGGGGGGTCATTTCTAATAGATAATGCAACATGCTGCCCAGTAAATGATAGCATTGATTAATTGCCTTTATGACAACGGGGAAACCTTTGTATTCAATTGGCTGGACTTTTACTAAGAAACCTTAAAAAGCAACGTTTGACAAGATTTTCACGCGGAAACTTTCGTATTCAATCGTTGAAATTTGTTTTTTCAATCACTGTAAAGATTTTTCTACACCTTATTGCCCCCCTTCGGAATGAGGGCCTCGGGCGCGTTATGGCTAGTCTACCTTATGTATTTCACGTACTTTTACAGCAAATCTACCAGTTATTTTCCACTACCAGTCCGCGACTCAGTCTCACTCTATCTCCTCCTACAGTTTTTTGATTATTGAAATTTTGTTTTCACCAATCTCTAGACTATGAACAAGAGCATTGTTTCAAGCTTGGATTTTGCTATACTCGCAGTCCTTCACCTACTTGTTGGGACTCAAAGACTACCCAGTTTTCAACAAGAAATAGTGGGAATTTGAAATTTCCCATAAATTTTCCCACTATTTTTCACACATTTGTAGATTTCCATGTAATCACATGGCCACTACGCTTCACAGTAAAAAAATGAGCTCTAAAAAATTGATCGCTTCGGTCGATCTCGAGCAAGAAAAAAGTTGATTCGCGAGCAAAAAAAATATAAAGTCAATTGTTGATTTGAAATTGGACCCGACGCAAGTCGTTGCCATCCGCTTCCACACCTTTCCAGTGCAAATTAACGGACGCAATAATTTATTATTTCACTTTACAATCAACAGTATGTGCAAATTTTTAATTTAAATTTTGTCCAAATAAATTTGACCATTTCCCAATTCCCCACGTCCTTACGTTAATATTTCAACACCGAAATCCCACTCCCGTCTACACTCACTTCACTTCCGTTCCTTTACCATTGCCATTACCATTTTCGCCAGCAGCCTTAAATAAAAAAACTTTTCTTCGGTGTGTTTCGCAGATTCATTCTCTTCCTAGCTGATCCACAGATTAACCTCATGCCAAGTGACCTTTGCAAATTAAACTGTTTTCTTCTTGGATTCACAGATTAACTTTATGCCGTGTCCCTTGCAGAGTAGCTTTTTTGCACCAGAACTGGGCATGAGGGTAATCTGTGAATCCCAGCGGTCGTTCTCGAGCAAAAAAAAAGTTGAATCGATTGTTGATTTCAAATTGGATCCGCGGCCATGCGTTGGCATCCGCTCCCATACCATTCCAATGGTAAACAAAGGAAACTTATTATTATTGCTTCAATTCACAATCTGCAACAGAAGGAATAAATCTAATTCAAATCATTATTTGTCCACAACGATAATTAACAATGCAAACACTAACCCAAATCCTAATAAATACCTACCCACACCATTACCACCACCAATATCCTTCTACTTTTCACCATCACTGCAAATTCCATGTATTTAATTTAATAACTATATACTATGACCGGTACCTTCACCATTACCTGATACCACAACCCAAACCATCACCATTTCTATTCACATTCACAAGCGCCACTGTCCAAATAACGTACCAACGAATATTTTAGGTAAGTCTTTTACATAATAATTGATTTGTAACCAACCTACCCTTGTTTCTCGCAGTTACCATTATCCATCAGCTCGCAACTGCAACTACCTTCTTTTCCCCTCCCACTACCTATAACGGCAATACCCTGCCACGAGCACTACATAACTCACAGGAACATAACTCACTCCCTTCCACCTCCTGCCAATACAAAAAAAATGGGACGAGAAATAAAATTAAGGCAGACGTTCTTTTGGCTGTACCTGTACTTGTACTTATCTCTCACCCTGTAGATCCCAAATGATAGTTTGTACTCGATATAGACGTCAAAGTGAAGAAAAATAGCCGAGTTAAATTTACCGCAAAGATACAAATCTACACGGACTACATGTAGTCGCACTTACAAGTGTCTGGGATTCATATAAATGACGTCACAGCGTTACGTAATGAGGTGAATACCTACCCGCTACTATATCGTAACGCAAGTGTAACGCTAAGGTCAACCACCTTTACCCTACCCCAGCGTTACGTGTTTTATGTATGACGCCTTACACTATCTTCCATCCTCCTTCCGCTGTCAAAAACATCCATCCCTTGCCACTAACAATAAAGTGCATCCACTCCCAATGCCGTCCAAACTGCTGCACGTCTAACTACCTTCCATCCCCCCTCTGTCATTAATGTCAGTCCTGCTGTCACTGCCATTACGGTTCATTCCCTACCACTTTCATCATCTTCCTTGCTGAACCCCCCATCCCCAAAGACTACCACTACCATCCATCCTGCTGCTACTTACAATATCTTCCAACTTCTTTCAATGCCACTACCATCAGACCGGCTGCCACTGTCACTCCTTTCCATTCACTGCCACTGCCAATACCATCCGACCGGCTGCAACTCTCACTCCCTTCCATCCCCTGCCATTAAAACCACCGTCCGAATGACTACCTATGCCAATACGGTCGTTCTCATGCTACACGCTTCGTCCTCTCCCAATGCCATTACCGTCCGTCATGCTGCTACTGCCACTACTGTCCATTATGCTACCACTGCCATTACTTTCCATGCCCTTAAACTTCCAATACCATCTGACCGGCTCCCACTGCTACTAACTCCAATCACCTGCAACTACCTACCATCCCCTCACCCTGTCACTACCATCCGTCCGGCTGCACCTGCCACTACCTTCGATCTCCTTCCAATGTCAATACAATCCTAACAGCTAATTTTACCTGCAACTGCCACAGCCGTCTCTCCGTCTGCTACTGCCATCATTTCCCTGGTTAACACCCTCCCACTGCCACTACCATCCGTCCGTCTGCCACTGTCTTCCATCTGGTCCCATTGCCACTACCGCCGGTCCGGCTGTTGCTACTACCTTCCATCTAAGGCTTCGCACGGTTCGAGCAAAACTCGAAATTTATCGGTCGGTTCAAATTTCGGGTCGGTTCGAGTTGAAAATTTCATTAACCGATGAATATTTTCGACTTTCGGTTCGTGTACTTAATCGAACCGGAACGTTTCGGTTCGATTTGGATTAAACATTTTCAACTTGATACTCGAACCGAAAAGTATTCGGTCCGTTTTGGTTTTTAAAAAACAAAGCAATGAAAAATAGTTGTTCTTATACTACTTTATGAGCGATTTGAAAAACACAAAAAACCTTTTAAAGCAATTCAAATTTTTTTTTAATTTACCAACACCAGTGTATGCAACTATGCCCATAATTCGAGCTTGAGAACGAAAACCTGCCAATGAAGCTTGAGTACACTATGACTGGGAATATAAAAAACGTGTTCTACGTGTTCTACGTTTTAATTCCTAATACTGGTTTTATCGGATAAACTTCAACGGTTTTTTGATTTGAAACAATACATAACTGTTCCAAATCAGTTTACTTTGAAAATGTTGACCACTAACACAAATAAGGCAGTGCCAGATCCTGCCGACGTAATTAATGGAGTTAAAGAAAATTCCTCGTAAAAATCTTCAGTAGAAAATAAACCACGAAGTCACATTTGCGAGCTTTTTTCAGCACAAAAAATTCAAGAAATTTTATTTTTTTTATTTTTTTCCTGTGAGTTTGCATACAAAAATGAATACACATGAGTAAAGAACGTGACTGTTTATAGTATTATTTCATCGAGTTTTTCGGTTTGAAGTCGAGTTTACAAACAATTCCAACCGACCGAATGGGTTTCGGTTTCGGTTGGTACGATTCCAACTCGAATTAATTACGGTTTCGGTTCGAGTTTACTTTTTTACGCCGATTTATTTCGGTTCCGCTCGAGTTTCGGTTCGATTTCAAAAAAATCTACTCGTGCGAAGCCTTCACGTTCCACTTCCAGTACCGTTCGTCCTGCTGCCACTGCTGTCCGTCCTGGCTGCGACTACCACAATCTTCCAATCCCTCCCACTGACAATACAGTCCGTCCCGCTTCCAAGGATGCTACTCTGAATAACCTTCCGCTTCCACTACCGTCCTTCCCCTGCCAGACCGTCCATTCCCACCCTCTACCATCCCTGTTTATACGGCTGCCACTGCCACGACGTTTCATACCACAAAGCTGCCGCAACCGCTCTGCCTTTACAACACCTTTCATCGTAATTACATATTACCTTCTTTACGAATTACCAACATTATCTTTTATCGCAATACATAACCCAATTTACACCATGTAACAATTTTACTTTATAATAACAATATTAACAATCTTGGTTCTCTTTTACATTCCAGCAATATTATATGTTGCATTTTTTTTGTTTCTGCACAGATGCAGCAAAATGCCTAAGAAAGCCAAAAGAAAATCTATAACGCGTAGAGGTAAACGCGACGCTCAGAAAAAGCGCTACAGACTGGCAACAAGAAATACAACCAATACAACAGACAATGACTCCGCATCGGACTCGGATTAGATCAGAATACTCTACTGGTTTACTAACTCAAACAAACACACTTCAAAATTCAAAACATTTAGACAACATTACGGACACTACTTCTGAATCAGAATCAGATTATGACGTCTCCAAATCAAATGGCTTATTCAACCAAAACGCTAATGACGATTCTAATGCTGACATAATTTAAACTTTTCAAAACGACGTCCATGCCCAACCATCAACACGAAATCAACAAGTCTCCAAAACTGTTACAGTACTTAACATTGATCATTTACACTCATTCCAGCTATTACGCTTTACATCACTTTATAAGATTAATCAAATATTTTCATTTAGCTGATACCTGACAACTACAATGCCAAGTACAACGAAGCCACATGCGGATTCTATTACGACGCTGTTGTCGTTCAAAACTGTGGACTCATGGCTATCGTCTGCAGACACTGTAATAGTTTGTATTTTCAAAACAAAAAGGTTACCCAGGGACACTACTCACATTGTTGCCGTCAAGGAAAAGTAAAACTTCCTTCCCCTTCCCCATAACCATCTTTTTTGAAGTCGTTAATTACTGAAAATGACCAAGATTTTTCCAAAAGTTTTATTGAAAATATTCGAGACTGTAACAATGCACTATCATTTGCATCCATGGGTTCTCAATATGCTCCGCAACCATCTGGATTTACGTACGTTTACCGAATCCATGGCCAAATTTACCACAACACCGCTCACATAATTCCCCCAGACATTAAGACCCAAATATGCTCAACTGCTTACCTCCAAACTAATCAAGCTCAATATGAAAGAGAACATGACCCCCACAATTCCAAATGTATCCCTCATGTACTGCAACAACTTGATCTAGAAATACGCGCAGTCAATCCCTTTGCTCATGCATACAAAATGCTTGCTGAATACGAAAAAGAAGTTACACAACCGCATGGTCTTTAAGCAGCAGCATCGATTCGAATGTACTTGACCAAACGTAAATCTCATCAACAACAACACAAGGGTACAATGAATTTACCAACTGCCAATGAAGTTGCAGTGATTTTTATGAGTCAAAATGGCGACGTTCCTTCCTTCCGCGACATTGCAATTCACCCAAAAGGTACAGGCAGCAATCGCATCGATCCTAACCACGCCAACTGTGACCCCATGAGTTACGTCATTTTTTTTCCAACTGAAGACAAGGGACATTGCACAACTGACGAAACCGTATCCCAATTGCAATTCTACTCATACAGATTACATCAAAGAAGCGATGAATTCAATCTAATTTTTTTCGGAGGAAACTTATTTCAACAATACATAGTTGACATGTACGTTAAAGTCGAAATGAATGATTATGAAAGATTGCGTTTCATTCGACAAAACCAAAGACAATTGCGAGTTGAATCATATGGAGGACTGATAGACTTTTTGAATCAAAAAGCAAACAACTTGGGCGTTCGTTGTGGATTCCCAGTCATTCTTCCTTCCTCCTTTACATGTAGTCCACGAGCAATGACTCAAAACAATCAAGATGCAATGGCTGTCGTTCGAAAGTACGGCAAGCCAGATTTATTCGTGACCATGACTTGTAATCCAAGTTGGCCTGAAATCTCTAGCGCTTTGGCACCTGGACAAATTCCATCGGACCGACCTGATATAGTCACACAGGTATTTGATCTCAAGGCCAAGGCCCTTCGAAATGACATTATTACTCAGAAAATTTTTGGAAAAATTGACACATGGATTTATGTAATTGAATTTCAAAAACGGGAGTATGTCACTACTACTCCTCAGTCTACAAAATATTGTAGCCTAAACAATTCATTTTTTAAAAATGGACTTTTTTCACGCATTTGCAAACATAAATGCACGATTTATTTTTTATTTCAGGTTGCCACGTTTGCATGCTCTCTTTTGGCTCTCTACACAAGATAAAATTAGAGACGGTGACCACAATGACAAAATTTCTGTAGCTGAGATACCAGATCACGAACTTGATCCGCAATTGTACGAAATAGTGAAATCAACAATGGTTCATGGCCCATGTGGAGACTTAAACCCTAAATGCGCATGCATGAAGGATGTAAAATGTTCAAAGAAATATCCAAAAAAATTTAATGAAGTTACTGTAGATAATGTCAAGGGATATCCATTATATCGTAGACGTGATAATGAGCGTTTCTTTAAAATTCGTGGAAAAGTAATGACGAACCAATGGATAGTACCCTACAACCCTTGGCCAACTAAACGTTACAACTGTCACATAAACGTTGAGGTTTGCAGCTCCATCAAGAGTGTAGGATACATATTCAAATACGTATACAAGGTAATTCATTCTTAATGAATTACCATTTTTATTCATTTTCAAACAATTTTCATTTATCGCAATACATTATAATTTATTTTAACAATAATAATTAATACTTTTAAATATTTTTGTAGGGATATGACTGCGCTTATGTTCAATTTGACGCCTCATCAAATGGAGAACTGCAGTGGAACGAGGTAACATCCTATCTAGCTGCACGATACCTGTCGGCTTCGGAATCATGTTGGAGACTTTTCGAGAAACCCATGCACGACAAGTACAACGTTGTAAAGCGTCTTTAAGTTCACTTGCCTTTGCTTCAAAATGTGTACTTTCGAGACGACGACGAAGAACGCGCCTTAGAAGCAGCTGCAGTCAAACAATCCCAGTTGACGGCATGGTTTCTATTAAATTACAACTGCCCAGAAGCCAACAAATATTTATACACTGAAGTTCCTCTTCATTTTGTATGGAACAGTAGCAAGAACAAATGGGAATTTTGTGTTCTTAAAAACCATGACAGAATTATTACAAGAATGTACAACGTCAGTATCAAAGATGCCGAAAAGTTTTATTTGAGCGTTCTCTTGAATTATGTATGTGGGGCCAAATCTTTTGAAGACATTCGAACATTTGAAGGCACAATTTACCCAATTAATTTTTAAGGAAGCATGCTTGGCTCGCGGAATTCTTGAACATGATCAAGACACTTTAGGAGCATCATCATACCAAATGCCATCCCCACGTAGGCAATTGTTTGTCATTATTTGCGTCTTTTGCAACCCTACCTAGCCATTGAACTTGTGGGAATCCTTTTTTGAATTTTTTATTGAAGATTTTTTGCGTGATAATTCTCCAAATCAAAGCAAACAATATGCACTACAGCATATTCAGCGTCTGTTTACATTGCACAACGTCTCCATGCAAGATTTGGACTTGCCTGTTCCAGTAGACAATTTCGTAGATTTTCGAGACGAGCAATACAACGACAGGAAAGAAAAGTTAGAGGGACAAAGATGCAAAGCACTGCTTAATAAAGGTTAAACTAAAATTTTTGAAGCAGTCATGGCAGCTGTTGAGGACTCAACTGTTCGAACCAAAACTTTTTGCATCAATGCTTGCGGTGGAGCTGGTAATTAAATACGTTCACTACTTGTTAAAACAGTTTCTTAATTTTTATACTCAAAATCTTTCTTTATATCTTTTAGGAAAGAGTTTTCTGTAAAATACACTCCTTCATACCATTCATGGAATGGGAAAATTTGCTTTACTGATGGCCTACACAGGAATAGCAGCGACTCTTCTTTAGGGGGGTAGAACTGTGCACTCCACGTTCAAATTACCAGTTCCAATTTTGGAAACATCCTCTTGCCGAATTTCTTGGAATTCCAATGAGCAAAAAAAGATCATGGCCGCATCCATATTCGTAATAGATGAGTCAACGTTGTTGTCAAAGGACGCTTTAAATGCCATAGATCGATGCCTCAGAGACGTAACAGCAATAAATATTTCATTTGGTGGCAAAGTTTTTGTCGTTTCAGGTACTCATTTTTAAATTAATTGCATATATTTATATTTACTCATTCCTTTCTTGCTACATATTTGGATGGATTTATTATTACGAATTGGAACATTCTGTTTTTGCAGGAGATTTTAGACAAATGCTAACTGTCTGTATCAGAGAGAATAGAACCAAAATAATTCAATCTTGTATTAAATTATCTGGAACTTGGCCAAGCTTTAAACAATTTACCCTGCAAAAGAACATGAGAACACTTGAATCCGAAAAGTGTTTTGCAAATTGGCTAATTCAGTTGGGCGACGGAAAGCTTTTAAATTCAGAAAACCTTTCAGTAGACACGGTGCAAATTCCTCCCGCCTGCGTGGTTCATGGTTCGATTGTTGACGAAATTTTTGGCAAAGATTTTGCAACCAACTTCAACGTCATTTCCAATCGAGCAATTCTTTGCCCAAAGAATGAAGACTGCTTCAAGATTAACGAACAGGTCTTGTCACTTATTCCTGGTGAAACCAAAACTTACTATTCGGCAGATTCAGTCATATGTGACGAAGATGAAGACACTTCCCTATATACTACAGAATGTTTGAATAGCCTAACACCCTCTGGTATGCCACCTCATAAAATGAATTTGAAGGTGGGAGTAGTCATCATGCCTTTGCAAAACTTAAATAGTCTAGAAAGAATGTGCAACGGAACCAGAATGATGGTCCGACGACTACTACGAAACTTGATTGACGCGGAAATTATTTTTGGGCAATTTAAGGGGAAAAGATTCCTAATCCCACGAATACAGCTCATTCCTTTAAACTCGGAAATTCCATTCCTATTAAGTAGAAGACAATTCTCTGTTCGCCTACCGTACAGTTTTTCCATCACCAAGGCTTAAGGACAAAGTCTAGAAAAAGTTGCAATTTACCTAAAAGACCCAGTTTTCTCCCACGGGCAACTATATGTAGCCTTTAGCCGTGCAATAACTATAGATTCTGTACGAGTCAAAATTGACGAATCTGTGCATCAGGGGCATCTTGTTCAAGGATCAACGAACGTTTTCACACAGAACATCGTGTATCGAGAAATGTTTTCATTATAATGGGAATTTTAGTTGCCATTTTCGGGATTTAGTTTTAAGCTTACTTTCGGGGAGGTGATAGTCAGGTTGGGGAATTAGTCGCCATACGGATGAGTCCCTGAAGGTCGAAACAAGATCTTGTCTATGGCTATTTGGTAGGTAGGGAGAATACTGCTATCCACAGTCACCGAATTAATTTTTATTTTCTAACATTTATTGTGTACATGTTGAGTGGAATTTCAAGTGCATTTAACCCAAATTCACAGCTCAATGAAAGTTTGTTACACATATACTGCGTCTGGAGATGGGATCATTCAGTTAATTTCATCTCTAGACGCAGGTTGTTTAAATTTCCAGTAAAGAATCTGATTGAAGGGTCGTAACAAACTTGGGGGCGCTTTTCTTGACCGCGTTAATTGCTTCGGCCAAATTCTTTGCTGTTTCTATTATAATTGTCTGATAATTTATTACAACATAATTCATTCATGATTTGCTTCGATAATATCAAGGATTTTAATTACGTAGTTCCTATTATTATTGTCTACTATTTCTAATGTGATGCTGGTAATTACGATTGACATTCTTTTCATTTTGTAATATGCAGAATTAAAAAATCATTACTGCGTTGCTGTTTTAAATATTTTTTTTTATTTTTAACTACTTGCATTTTTTCTAAGTGGCGCTTGGAATTTAAAAAGAAATATAAGCAACAATTAAATACTTCAGATCTATACTGTATTCTCAGTAATTGCTACATTGAAACAAACAAATTTAAAACGACAGTTGATTTGGAAATTTCCATAAGCAGCGAGTTACTACTACTACACAAGACTTTACAATGCTTTACATGGGCTACAATACTCATTTATATTATTGTATTTTAATTTGCTGTCAAAAAGTTTATGCAATATTTTAATTCAAATTTTTTTTTGTACAATAACTATTTCAATTTCACAAAAATCATTTACATTTCGTATGACAATAATTACTGTTAACAATTCCACCTCCACCCATACATGTATATTCTCTTTGTGTTATTCAACAATCCCTAATTCTTTTCCTATCCACCTACCGTCATCAGCTACATTTTTAACCACCAAACGTTTTTTTAAACACACATCTTTCATCGACAAAATGCACAAATTGACTTCTTTAAACTAATATTACTAATACATATACGTTACAGTTTTTATCTGCATTTATCCTCCACTAACTATCGAAAAGTATTCTTTATTGTTATATTATTTAAAACAATGGATTACAAATGATATAATTTATTTCATGTTTGTTTTAAGAAGGAAATAAAATGGACTTTCCGAATTTTCATTACTCTCCCGAAACTCGTGCATATTTTAAAAGCGCCGCCAAAGCTAAATTGCGTCTCCGAATCAAGCAAAGACAGCTTTCGAAAGCGATTCGTAACTATCGATGTAAAACGGTGGCTGAACTGGATCAGCTTAACAACTATTTGCGGTCAGTGACTACAAAAAGAAATGGTATCGTGGCTAAAGAATCTTTTGTTAGACGCTACAAATGTGTTCAAAAGGGGAAATTTATTTTTGGACTCTCTCATAATGGACGTCCTTTCCCAGTATTGGAGGATAAGTACAGAAGACTATATGGAAATTAAGCATTAACGACAACGACGTCACCTAGCATTTTTTATTAATTGTTTCCATACTCAAAATAATTTAATTCAATTAATTTAAATCATTTTTGTCAAGTTAGAGTGAAAACTAATTTAATTATTGCAAAGTGATAATTCTAATGATTATTTACATATCATTCGTTAAGTAAATTGTAGAAATACTAAATCGTTTTTGCCCTTCATGGTTTATTTAGAATAAATTAATTCGTTTAATATGTTGCACAAATACAAAATCGCTCTAGGCCTTTATGGTTTATTTAGGTGTCCAGATAGATTGGCAAAACATTTTGCCATTATGGTATGAGTTTCTGCGGACATTTTTGCATAATGTAAAAGGATATTTTCGCAAAACAAAAACGATCGTTTTAACCGTAGAACAGTAATTGCTTTTAAAAACAGTGGAGAAACAAGCCTCCGTAAGGTATGCATCACATTATTTGCGTGGCATTCTAATGGTACTAAGCCTTCAATTTTGAATAATTCCAGATTTTCATGTTTAGTTGTTGTTAGTCCTTTACAATCGCAATGGCAGGTTACTCGAGTGCGTATTTGTCTCATATTGATCGTCAAAAAAGCGAAAAATCTGGATCAGGATGGTTACTGCTACACAAAAAGTAATTCCAAAGGTTATACTTATTATTGGTATTACGATCATCGCAATATATGTAAAGCATCACTAATTGAAATCATAACCAGCAAGAAAAAATACCAGCAAGGATTCATTGGAACAGAAATTGACACCGGATATTTTCCATTCTCTAAACCTCGACAGGTTAACACACACTTCAACAATTTTAAAATCTCATTTCGAATGAAAACCTTATTAGCTACAATGCTTGCATGTAAACCTAATGTTTTAATATCCGCAGATGTCGTGCAGAAGAGGAGTTATCAAGGAATTATGTCTTAAAAATCCCGTTAGGAGCGCAAATCAAATCTTCGAAGAGGTGACGGCTTTAGGATACTCGGACGTTCAGGCACTAATTACGTTGTGCTAAATCACATTTCAAACGAAATATTTGTCATCATCGTTATTGTTCCATTACGTACAAATAGAGGAGAAAGGTTCCTTTAACATGTTTCTGAAGATTTTGTGAAAAGTTTTTGTTCTATTATCAGGAACGACGCTGATTGGGGCGCGCGGGTGCTCCAGCACCCCCTGAAATTTTTGGTTTTAACTACATTTAATGGAACAAAATCTTACAAAATGTGCTTTAACATTAACAGCCACCCCCCGCAATTCATTCCCATCTACGCCCATGTTTATTATATATGCTTAACCATGGCCATGACTTGAATTTTACTGTTTTATCATTTTACCAATCTTTCCTCACCGAATAAATTCTTTTGCCAAAATTTCCGAATTTTTTTGCCAAAATGGTTTTGCCAACATGTGTTTAGCAAATCTATTCTTAAATCTTTATTTATATTACATTACTTACTGCAAAATATTGGCATTAACTGAGTTTTTAAACATTCATCGTTCTTTTATCCACGTCCCAATTCATCCCAGTCAATTGCCTACAATATTTTTCAATTTTCATCATTCATATTTCAAAGCCTCTACGACAAACACTGAATTTTACTCGTGGAAAATTTTTAACTTGGATCTTTCAAATTCAAAATCCATTGCCATCGTCATTCCTTTCCTACTCAGGGATTTATATTTACAATTATCTTTTTTCTAATGTATTATCAGTTATTTCAAAAACAGTTACAACCTTCAAAATATTGAAGTTATTGGGCTCTATATTGGCGCTAGAGGGACTATTACAAAATTTTTCCAATTATTTGCTGTTAGATTTAAATTACCGAAAACAATCGTTCACAAAATTATGTTATACGCTATTAGAGGATCAATACAAATTTACAATCACCACCTTATTCCTAAAGCCTGATTATTAAGAAGTGTATTTAATAAGCAACTAATTTAAACCTATTCCAAAAAGATA
>JAAXYX010002599.1:0-16907 GCA_036851915.1 Ptenothrix huangshanensis
AGCGAGTGAGTGCTGGAGGAGCAGAACGAGTGAGCATGCTGTAAAAACTAAACAATCTTAAAACAGGAAAAACTACATCTAAAATTCCAAAAACCTAGTCGCAGTTAGCGTTATTCTAAACGGCATTCCAAATTCAATAAAAACACAATTTGGTTATGCTTTGGATGCACTTCCGATGTGTTTTAGGTTCAATTTTTACGTGAACTTGAGATGCATCCTGACACTTATTTTGTAACTGTAGTATGTATGTAAATACCTAGGTACTTGGTTTTGGCGTTTAAGATGCACCGGTTTTTACGGTGTACAGACAGTCGGAAAAGGATGGAGAGCTGGAAAGTGAGGCAGCTAGATTTATACTTTTCATTCGTCTCTCATCTCATCGGAACGAGAGAGACAGAGAGAGAGAGAGAGAGCCTGCGAGGAAGGTAGAGGTGGAATTTGAACTGGCAGTAGAAGTGGATGGATTGAAGACGGAGTAAAAGTTCAAATCAGATCATTCTACTAATTCGTATGTCAGATCGAAAGGATATAGTTTCGATCAAACGAATTGGAAAAGGTCTTCATATAATTACACACACTCATGTAGTACAAAGTACAATCGTGGTAGATATATGCCTACGCACAATCAACCATTAGTCCCTTCGACATTTCCAATAAAAATTAGTATTCACTGTAGAACACCCTTTGTGTAGCTTTCAGCCTAGTCAGAGTATAATCGCTTTTGATTCTACGTGCACTTCTATTTCCTATATACATATAGGTATGTGGAGTTTGATTTGCACAATAATGTGTGTTATTAGAGCTTTATTCACCTTGCAAATCTCTCCAAGGAGAAATGGATTGTTCATTCAGATCCTTTTAGGAAATTCTTCAAAATTTATTACACTTGAATATTCTATTTTATTCCTGAACAAAAGTATCTCAATGCGAACATTTATATTAGCGAAATCCTAGAAAAAGGGAAAAGATATTCACTTACCTACTAAGGATTCAGACCAGACCAGACCAAGCCAGGCCAGGATACGATACGATACGATGCGATTGAATGACGTATGTAAAAAAAGATGAAAATGAAGGAACTGCTTTCACGTTGGAATTTTTTGATTGAAGCTGTCATGTCCTTTCGGCGTTTTCGCAGCTTCTCGAGTGCTTGTCAAGGCAGCTAAGGCAAGTTAGATTGAAGTTTCTCAATTCCCAATTTGTGCATTACATTTGAGAGTGCTCTAGCTCTCTGTCTCGCACACACTTCCGTATATACCCTTGCATATATTTTGTTATGTCAAAATCTAAATCTTGTTTGTTTTTCAATGATTTTACCTTTTATGTAGGGATGACAGTTCTCGAATGATAGAAGCGTACAAAGGTGTTTTGAAAGAATGGGAAGGTTGATTAATTTTTGATTTCCTGGGAGTACTTGCGGCACAAATAGCAGAGTGGAGAAAGACCTAATAGAACTTTTTATTTTGTTTACCCAAGTCTCTATAAAATTGTTAGCTATTGCCTTTTGGTAAAAAAACAGTAATGCAATACAAAAAGTAGTGCATTGTAAAACTCATTTATAGACCAAAGAAAAGACAAAGATATCATTGTGGGGAGAATAGACCTAATGGTTTAGAAACTATAAAAGGCACAGAGTGATAAGAGAGAGAAACATTGTAGGATTGTGTGTACTTCAGACATATAATTACATACTTTGTACAGTCGTTGATTCGTCTGTCTTCGTATAATAAGAAAGAAGATCAAAGTTGATTAAATTATTCGTGGAGTAGCAAGTTAGATTTGACTCGAAAGATTTCACATATCTTCCCATATGATACGCAGCCCAGGGAACCCCGAGTTTATTTGAAAATACGGCAAAATTAAAGTCAAAGTTGGTTTCTTGATCTTGATGTACGTGCAGGCGTAAATTGTGGATATCCATTGGGAAATGTTCCTAATTTGTAGGAGCATGTGCCTCCACTGATTTCCAGAGTGATACATGCAAGCAGTTAAGGCTAGTGCGTTTGATTGTACAGTTGTACATGTAGCCCGTAGTTGAATCAGAGCCCAAGCCAAAGCCAAAAGTTAGAGTTTCAGCTTCGGAGAAAGTCAAGACATGAATGTACAAAAAAAGCGATCTTTCCCGTAACCGTTGCTTTTGGTTTTGTGTGCGTTGGTTTTCCCAGTTCCGCCAACAGACATTTCATCGTTGTCTTTTAAATTCTGTAAGTTTTCTTCTCGTCTACGCCCGGAAGCCAATCTCCCGTTTACATTTTACAGATTTACGTTCTAATTTTTCACGCACATGAGGACTAATGCAATGGCAATCGTTAATGGTTGAAACGGAATGGTTTTTTGCCCACTTCACAATTTGCTCATAACTTTACTCAACAGAATGGCCTGGTTATGTCGTCGCTGACTTAATTCAGCACATATTTTTTAGGACCGAGTGAATACATAATAATTTTGATTTGAAATTTTGAACATCATTACGGCCAAAGGGGAAAAAAGTTCATTTACGATTTGTAGTACCGGGGATGACTAAGAACAGAACTAGAACCGGTACCAGAATCCGAATCAGAATCAGAGCAACTAGGACAGGGACCAGAAGTAGAACAGATTGTATAAAAGCATATTGGGATATGAGCAAGGATGTTGAGTAGGAATAGAAGAGAGAGAGAGAGAGAGAGAGAGAGTAAGAGTGAGAGTAAGAGACAGAAATACATAAATATGGAGCTGTGAGGGACCCTGAAGCAAAATGAGTTTTAGAAGTTAGAAAATTATTTCACGGAGTGAGCAATGAAGAGTTTGCTCAAGCTCATATATTTAATATGTATATTGCTCTTACTGGCACCAGCATGGGTAGACAGAAGGGAATTGGTTGAATAGTGAAACACCAAGCAAACCACCCCACACTACCGTGTTATGTATAAACCGTAGGAACCATACACAACCGCTTCGCCAACCACATTAAATTACAAAGTGGTGCCACTCAGCCCGGTATTATAATTTTTCCTTTTCCGTTCTTGCCACATCTTTCAATTGACTTTACTAAGCAGTCAACCAGCTGAGGCGGTTGGTAGTGGTAGAGATGAGATTGCAATGGCATTTGCCTTCGTTTTAAAAAATTATATTATCACCAGACTGAATTTACTTTTTATTGGAGTCAACCAGCTGAGGCGGTTGGTAGTGGTAGAGATGAGATTGCAATGGCATTTGCCTTCGTTTTAAAAAATTATATTATCACCAGACTGAATTTACTTTTTATTAGATAAACCGAGTTTTAAATTCATTATACATGCGTCAAGTGGATTGTGGATTTGGGCTTTTAGCAAAAATTTTAACAGCTTTCATCACATCGTATCGCATGGAGAGAAAGAATTTTGGTACAATTTTTAAAAAATGGTTTTTCTCTCCATTAGCTTTCTACTTCTTCGGCTTCCGCTTTGGCTTTTGCTCTTCCTCTTGCTTTTCCTTTAACTTTTGGTCCTATGTACAGTTACAAGCGCATAGCACAGTTAGATAAGTGCGTAGCACTCATATAAAATCTAATCAATGTTGAACATAATAATTCACGCGTCTTTAATTAGCGTTATGGAATGTGAAGCAAGATTCTTTTTACTTTCCCGTTTACATTTTTTGCACTCGTAAATAAAATCTAATCAATGTTGAACATAATAATTCACGCGTCTTTAATTAGCGTTATGGAATGTGAAGCAAGATTCTTTTTACTTTCCCGTTTACATTTTTTCCACTCGCACGTTCTGGTACTATTATTACTGCGGTGCACATATATGTATCTTGAGTAACCAGAGAATATGGATTGTGGTGTGAGTTTGTATACGTATGCAGTATAATAATTTAAAATTATTAATTTCTATGTTTTAATTAGTTGGCAAGCTTCCATTACTCTTTACATGTAGTTGTCGAGTAATTAAGAACATTATTTTATTCACCGCTTCCCAACCGTATGTCAAGCTCCACGTGTGTGTGCGAAAAATTTCAAAGTGCACTTTGCATAAGTGTCAAATTTTTAATCCACTTCATCATAAGAGGGAACCATACCATTTCAGTACCCGTTTTTATTATTTATGAAAACAGATTTGGTGTAAACTTACATACATAATTATATGTACACGTGTACACTTGAACTATGTATACAGGCCTTTAATCATAACCATGCTTTAGTTTGAGGCGTCCACATTATTCTATCGTAGAGAAATTAGTACGTAATAAATTGTGAATTTTAATGAAAACTTGCGTTGTGGATGAAGTTTGGTTGACTGCATACTGAACGATGAAAATACCCCAGTGGATGTCCAAATTTGAACTCCTCCAAATATGTATTCATACCACTAACCTCCCAATTAACGATTAAATACTCGAGCTACTTGCATGTATGATTCAATTTTGTTTTCATCCTATAACCACATATAATTTTCTAAACTGTTTTATCCAGGACTTTTGGAATTGACGGAGCGGCAATTAACAGTTCCGACGTTCATTCAGGAACCACCGAACCGTGTTGATTTCCTCAACGAACTTGGAGTCACCATTCCGTAAGTGTGCAATATCTGCTTACATCCACATACCTACTCACATTCCCATACATACGTACGTAGCCAAAGCCACACATAAATATGTAAACAACAAATTCTGACTTGGGGATTTACCTCAAGTGGGTCTGTGGTTTTGGAAAGCCGCAGGAATGTAACAGTGCATGTATGTAAAATGTATGCATTTCAATTTCGTTGATTGTGAGCGGCATCTTATGTAAAATGTAATACCCTGACTATGCAGTACATACATATTTTATTTAGTCATGAATATACGTAACTAGCTACATACTTTAAACAACGATGTGTAGCTTTTTGCACGGAGATAACTAGAATACACACTAAGCTATGGGGAGCTTATAGACCTAAACCCATCACATAGAAAGTGAATGTGAGTGTGAGGAAGGATAATGTAGTGGGTCCCACAAACGTACAATTTGCGATGTGTATAGGCAAGTGAAAGTTAAACAGAAGATTAGATACTTTACATTTTGATGAGTGAAGCTTCTCTTCCATGTGATTCTATCATCTGCTCACTTTATACTCCATTACAAAGTTGACACTTCACTCATCAAGGGGTTTTGTTCTGAATAAATAGGTCAGTGGTCAAATTTGTGAGACACGTTTAAGTAAAATTGATTGCGGAAATGATTTTAGGTGTCAAGTTTCAACAGTGCTGGGATTTAGTACACCACAAATTCAGTGGCTTGGGCCTGACAACAAAATCCTTCAAAGTATCACGAACTTCCGGACGATTCTACCAAATGGAACGCTGCAATTACATCCGTTCCCTCCTGCGGCCTACAGACAGGTAAACTTTACTCAAACAATTCAACTTACTCAGTGTATAATACCTACTCTCAACCGAATCAAACTCAAGTGACTACCACATGCTTCCTCCTTTAGACACTGTGTCGACCAGCAAAACTTTCCTACAAAACTAACTTCGAGTCACTAATTTGTTGGTAAATTTTCCATATACATAGTCAATTTTGTTGAATACCATTTGAATACAATTTTGGATTTGTTGCAAAAACGCAAAGAGCATGGGAGCAACATGGTTGTTAAATCATCACACAAAGGATACTGATACAATACTACATCATTATATTATATTATCTACTTGAGGAATTTTTGTGACTTTATGTACATATGTAGTTATGTGGTTTTCTCAATGCACGATGACATGATACGAGTTTGAAAATTGAAATCCAATTAGATATTAATGGAAAGATGGGATTTTTGCTCATAGGATTTACACACGACGACCTACCGATGCATTGCTATCAGTACTGCGGGGACATTGCGGTCCAGGGACGTGCATATCCGAGCTGGTAAGTGGAAAGTTGGGTGGTGGGATTTGGTCTAGCGAATGCTTCTTATTCCTGTTCCCTACGTTATGGCTATGATTATTATGAATTTTATATAAAGTTTGTCATTCTGAAAGCACTTAACCAGACCTCCATATTGTCACATTTACAAATACCATCTTGTGGCTCTAGCATTCTGATACCATGATGTGTTTACGCATGCAAATTCCATTATTGTACGACAGCTCTCGACTCTAATTCCTTTCAAACTCGTTCTTATTTGCAACATCCTGTTTGCAGATGGGACTTTTACTTTTATGAGAATAGATAAACATGTAGAGGGACACGTGCCCGTGGCCTGGGATGGGAACGAGTGGGCATTTATACAAAGGAAAGTAGTACAATTCTTTCTGGGTATTTTTACCTTTGACACCACCTAATCTTCTATCTCTCGTTTTGAGTCAAACATGAACGTTTCAAACTCTTGCAATAGTTGGGAATATGAAAAAATAACTAGTTTTTCCCGTCCCGTTCTTCGTTATTCCCATAATATTCGCATATTTACCATAATACTCTCCATTTTAGTTTGCAGACTTTGGCACTTACACTTCAACGATGGGCATTGGTAAGTACATCTAGAGACCTCAGGTATAAGGGAAACTGAAATGCCTAAAAGAGCTGCGGCGTCCCCCGTAGGAATTCTACTTAGATCGCGGTAAAGGAGAGGGATTCGTGTTCATCATGAGAGCAGTGTTCACTTACACAAGCAGTCAGCAACATATCGAATAGGACATTCATACTTTAGTACAAGGGCACCCCCTATAGAAGGTAGTAACTACATGAGGTTCATAGTTCATACTTTTCTATAGGAATCATCAGGGGGAATAGTCTCTGGAAAGACTTTGTGTACTATGTAAATGGAGCTGGGATAGACTGGAGTAGATATCGTCTTATTCGTGGATCAAAGGTATGAAGTTTCAGACAGGACGACGATGAAAAGGGAAATCCTTTGATCCGCTTACTCCAAATTGTATGTAGATAGATTTTTACTCTAAATGTCGCTTTGCCGTATAACTTACAGTTTTACAGTAAGAGCCGGGGAACATGGTTTACCAAAGTTTATACAATAATGGCGCTTCATTTACCTTGTATATTTTTTCCCAGGGAATTTCCACGGGACAAATATTAGTCAAAATACATAAACTAGAGAAGATGAGACTGATCGTTGGCGTAGATTTACATACACCTGTGTACATTTCACAAATATGTATGGTCTTAACGTTAGCCTGACTTGAATACACTGTCTAGATTTTAATGATTTTAAATGACTCTTTATATAGTTGTTGCTCAACCATGGCTAGTCAAGGTAAAGTCTGAGCCAGCTGAACCAAATTCAAAGCAAAGAAAGTCACCTATATTAATGAAGTGTGAAATCGACCTCATTGGTGGCGGGAGAGATTTTATAGAAGTGATAGGATGGAAGTGGGATCAACATCATCTTGGAGTTAAACCACATTCGGTGTCTGGTAAGCCTAAATTCTCGTCGTCTATTCTCTATTCTATTCCATTCAACTATCACTCTTCTTTTTCCATCCATCTTCCTCTTTGTGTAACACTATCTAAAGGCTTTGAAGCTATTCAAAAGTCAGGATCAGGGAAGACGAAGAAGCTATCTTGGGGTAACACTAGGGAAAGACACGTACTAGGTTCACCGCTTCCTTTCTTTCGCATTTTTTTCACCAACAATTCCAAGACGCGTCTTCGTCTTCCAGCTTACATGTTGAGTTTGAGATCGTCGGCGAATTTTCTAAAGTAATATCCTATAGATGACTTTGCTTTAGTAAATTTCCGAAAGATACAATTTTCTACCCGTAAGAATCTCTGCGTTTATGACTTGCATTTCCAGTCTAGTTTTTTTTCCTATTTTATATTCCACTGCACTGCCATCCATCCACCAGCCAGTCGGGAATCCGTTCAGTGTTCAGTAGGTATTTAAACTTATAGTGGAAGCGCAAGCTCCAGCCATATCTGGATATAGCACGGGGATAGGTAAATAAAATAAAAATGATTTATGTAGATAAGAAATAGAATGGTAAAGTCAACTCCTTTTCTTTAGTAGTTTCTTCTGGCTTGTCCACCAATGGAGTGTAAAACATTGCACCACACGACGGTCTCAAACTCATATTAGATGCACACAGGGGTAGATGCTGATGATAACGGTATGAAAGATGCTTGATACATTTTAACCCAGGCCGTGTCTCTGGAATTTATGTATTTACGGTCCAGAGGTTATAAGCTCAAACATAAATTTTATTATCAGAAGTCACAGTTCTCAATAAACATGTCACAGGATGTGAAATCGGAACAGGTTTTTGTCACAATTCGAACTGACAGATGGAATTTGTAGTGAGTTAAAAAGAGGATTTTTATTTTTACGCTTCCAACACGCATTCCACCGTGCTAGTACTTAACTCTTTTGTACCCGTGTACATAACTTACTTACTTACATCGCCTTGCTTTTATGAATGTGAGAAAATTAGTTTTGTGAAGCGTAGCCGCCGAGTGATTCTGTTCCGTGTTTTTGAATTGGAGCGCGAAGAAATCCACGTTGGACTAGATTCTGCGTCGTGCTGTGTCCAACGCTTAACTATAGGCAAGGGTACGTCGTCGACGTCGTGATAGGTAAAGCTGTTTAAGCGCGGGTACAAGCGGTGACGATTAAATTACACAATTACATTCAATCATTTTCATTGAATTTTGTGGAGTAAAAACCTAAAATTTTTGCTGAGTAGACACAACTTTTTTCTTGGTAAATAGCCGAGTGTAGGAGAAATCTAAATTTATACTTACAACTTACTGATTAGGTACAATAGATCGAATTTGAACGGAAGTCGGAAAAGTTCTCCTGCACTTTAGACTTTGGCACATGGACAGTAGGTATATAGGTACATGGAGGTTTTGAAAATATTATAACTTACATTTACTCTAGATGCCACATAATGGAGTTCATGAAGCAGAAAAGAAAATAAGGTGAAGTAGCTGAGTAGTGCAGGAAAAAAGAGTACAGTTCACAGTCACAGTGTTGAGTGTATGTAGTCAGTGTCATAGTGTAGTATAGAGGAAAGTAGTAAAGTGGGGAAGACATTTGTTACATTAACAGTTTTTGGGGATGTGGCAGCGAAGCGCAAGGTCTTAAGTAGTTTTGCTGCGAGGCCTAAAGCCATGAAAGATGTCGAAAGAAATATTCACTTTTATGTGTGTTCCGAAGGTGCAGGAGGTGGTCGTAACCATCTAACAACGTTACCTAATGGAGACCTCATCATAGATCGACTTCAATCTGAAGACATTCGAGCTAAGATCCACTGCTTCACGCGTCACAAGCTTACCCGGCAAGAGGTCGAGAGCCCGGCGTTCTTCTTCACTTTCTCAGGTTGGTTTTGGTTTTGGTGTTGGTGCGATCTTCTCTTCTCGTCCTCTCCTTTTAAAACATAATAATCATTTTCTTTCACTTAAGTACCATGTGCTTACCAATAGCAATTTCATGTCTTGTACCACTTAACTAATAGGAATACATACAGGACAAGACAAGACAAGCGAGTGAGAGGGTGTGGTGGATGTAGATTCTTAAGTGATTCCATGTATATATATCTGTATTATGTGCTAGCATGCTAATACGGTACATTACACTGCTTAGATTTAAAATCCTAGTTAAGAACTACTTATTGCAATGAATTGAGTTTAAAAATAATCTCTTATCGTTAGCTAGCAATTCGACTACACTTGATGTAGATGACTAACCAAGTCATGATGGCGATCTGGAAAGTAGATAAAATGTAAGGTTAGGTTGGAGAAGATGAGGCTAGAGGCACGTAGGAAGGCGGAAAGAGACTGGGAAGATGACTCTGTTGAAATGACAGTCATGTATGCCCGGCTACACCACGACCATACCACGTCATTGCATAAGTAACGAATACTCACACAATAAATCAATACTTATCGCTGTGCTACAGACTACACTTACTCCAAGCTTGGTTTTCGTTAGCACTGGAATAATGCATTAGGAGACGGGTGAAAAGTGGCATGTTTTTCCATCCATACTTTTTGATGGTGTTGGTAAAGTATATTTCCGTAGTACGGGAAGCAAAGTACCCACCTCGTTTGTGTATTGTACGGGATTGGAGCGAGCGTAAACGTCTGCATTTTTTCTTCTTCTCCCGAATAGAGCACATTATTTGATATGCACACGGCTGAGTACTTCCTCCGTCTATTCTTTCGCTTCAACATGGCAAAAAAAGAATGCAGAGTGAATTCCCGGCCAAATAAAAATGATATGACATGACGATGACACCCAATGACAAATGGATAGCCCATGCTACACTTCATCATTTACCCCTACATGATTCCTCGATTCCTCCTCCTAGCCTTTTGCACAACTTGCCTTTTTCCTACACTCCATGTACGTACCCCAACTGCTAGTCTTCGATCGTTTTTTTGCACGTTAAAAATGTGTTTCACATCCACATCTCAACGACCTTGCCTTACCGTACGCTGCCCACATGGTGTGAAGCACTTTACTTCCCTATATGTATGCCTCCATTATAGATATTAGACTCTCGGAGAAGTTTTTCACTCAGCAGGAATTTTTGTAAGTTTAGACAATAGAGAACCGCATCTCATCGCCTCTTTTCGTGGAAAGCAACTTTGAGAGAACTACTTAAGTTCCCAAAAACCTATTAGGCCCGGTAACCATCATTTCGCAATTTCACACACTGTTACGAACCGTGTTCTAGATAATTGCATAATTGTTTGCCAAGGTAGCACAAAAAATTCCTTGTGGGTAGGTATAGGTACCTATATAGATCGTATCTATTATGAATAATTGGGTGAATGTATTTTCTGCAGAAACGTCATCGGAACCTAAGATTCCGACTATATTGGAGCGGTTTCCTGACCCCGTTGTGGTACGTGAGGGGAGTCCTGTAGTTTTACATTGTGTCGGAGCCTATTTACATGGACGTGTGAGGTAGAGATTTGAATCTTTATTGTGTCAACTGATTGTATCTTACAACCCGACAAGGCGTAGACTACCTACCTACCGAATGCATGTATTTTTATTTTAATTACACAACTGTGGGAAAAAGGGCGTTGAACTAGTTTTACTACTTTCCCTACGTGCTGCTTGCTATGTTATGTTATGTCCCTCTTTCAATTTGCAGATGGGAGAAATCTTCCGGTGGAACATGGGTAGAATTAGTTAGTTTTTCACTCGATAAATCTATGGTACAAGTTGGTAACTCACTGGTGATACTGAAGAGCAAGAGAGCACACAGTGGCCAGTACAGGTGCTCCTACTCCAAGTCAAGTGCAGGTAATGGGAATAGTGTGGAGATAAGCCACGTGGAGTACCACGTGCGAGTTGGTGGAGACTCGTTGTATGTGAAAGCTACGATTAATCAAGATAAATCGCCATTGGGTGCCTCAGCCGAAATTCTCTGCACTACATCTTCTGAGCAGCCCGTGTCCATTACTTGGTACAAGGATAATAACCTTATCAATCCTGGTGGACGCCTCAGGCTTCTCTCCAATAATATTCTTCAGGTAAGTCTCACGTTTGATTGAGAACCTCATTTAAAAAGACTTAAGTGGGATCGGGGAAGTATGTAGCCACTAGTCAATTCCAAGTGATGCAATCATCATGATGGATTTAGACTCCACGATGTTCATGTGTATAGTCTAGCCGTCGTATTTTAAGCAACTCCGTCCGGGAAGTGTAAATGTGATTTTCTCGTCCTTTCCAAGGGAAACTTTCCAAACTATTAGTATGTAGAATGGAAGAATGCAGGTTCCAATTTCCCTGCAAATGCTAGCACTCTAGTATACTGGAATCGGACGAAAGTGTTTTCACAACTAAATCCTTTGTTCGGGTTTCCAACGACTTGCAAGACAACTCGTAGAGTCATGCATACCCGTAGGATTGTACTGGATAATCTAATATACTGTTTCTATTGGGTACACTCGTACACTACACGGTGCAAAATACCTTTTCCGCTCAACACTATACATATAAGAGCTTCTAGGGCTAGGAGAAGGCGGGAAAGAGGCTGAGATAGGATATTAATTCATACATGTATTGCTCCACATGCACGCAGAAAGCCATCACGGGATGAATAGAAAACGATACAAGGCTCAACAGTTAATGTACATTGACAGGCCGAAAGACTTTTCTAACCTAATTCGCATGTATATGATGCGGGTCGTGCCGTGTCCTTTTCAATTTTCATTTCCTCTCTAAATGTATGCAAAGAAACGCGTTGGTTCGTGAGAAGTTTAAATGTATCAAGATTTCTTTATCCAAATGGCTTCATTATTTTATGCATTATCTTCCCAATTTAAATGCATAGATTTCGCAAATCCAGAGGGAAGACCAAGGCGTGTACCAATGCTTTGGGAGGAAGGAAAGGGATTCAGCTCAGAGCGCTGTAAGACTTCAACTCGCAGGTTGGTCACCATTCATATCTTTACATCTTTGAGGAGAACGACCATTTTCAAAAAGTTTTGTATATCTATAGACTTTGTTTGACGACGTTAGAGAAAATATACGCGTTACTTTTTACTTTTCTCCATGAACTTTACTTTTCTCAACATCATCTTTTTGGATTGAATAAGTAGGATACTTTATTTTTCAAGGAAAAGACCTTCAAGCTAAAGTTTTACTCTATCCAGTTCCATGTCCACGACCAAACTCTTTGTAGCTGTAGCTTACGGCCATAGCAAAAGAAGAAAGTGAAGGTCTTTTAGTAATAATTGTAAACTTTTCCACTTTTAAATGAGCTTAGATTCTCCACCGCGGCTTCTCCTTGGCTTTCTCGACCAAACTGTAGGTGGTCCTGGACCTGATATATCCCTTCGTTGCGTTTTCCATTCCGGGTTCCCTATACCAAAAATTGTCTGGACAATCGATGGATTCATTCCGCCTGCTGATTCTAGGTAAGCAAAACTTTTGTCGGCCAATTTACTCGTATTTACACATCTATGGAGAATGATCTTGTATATAGTAAATATAGCATGTAAAAAGATGTAATAGTTACATGTAGTCCTATCCTAACATTGTATGTATTTTTAGCTTTATATCATGTATTTCTACTTTAGTTATGCGGTCGTGTGCAAAGAAATAATTAATCCTTGTTGCCCAAGGCCAAGTCTCGTATCTTACATTGTAGGGCGGTAGGTAGTTTAGTATTTCCTGCTTTTCCCTCGTACTTTTTAAACTGTTTACATAACTTTTGCCTTCACTGACTGTTTGCTAGATGAAGACGAGATTCTTTTTGAGTTTTTTTTACATGACAAAGTCTTAGGAATCGTAACTCACGTGAAACCTGTGATGTAGAATAAGCCGTTGGATCAGTGGAAAGTAGGTGTGCACTCTTTATTACCATATTTTCATCTGCTGTCATTGATTAGGTACTTTATGAAACGACGTTATTTCCGTAATTGTATAAAAGGATATGAAACTGCACTCGTAGGAGATTAAGGAATGTAGAAAGTTACCATTCAGATTTTCACTTCATCTCGACCGGTCGGGCGAATATTCATTCGATTGATCTTGGAATGTGAGTTAAGGTAACTGAACAGGAATACACGCAAGACGCAAATTCTCCAAAGTAAATGGACTTTTTATGACTATTAACACCATAAGATTTGATCTTAGTGCCTGTCATAAAAAGTAAAGGCGACTGGAAAATCATGTCGTAAATGAAAGTTTTTGTGTATTGATTTCAAACTTTGGATACATCCACTGTGCTCTGGATCTAATCTAATGTCAACGGAAGGTTTCCGCTCCAAGCTACCTGTATCTGTACTCTGTTCTGTACAGAGCGAGTAGAGCCAAGCACATTTCCCTTGTAGACAAGGTACATATGTAGTGTGGGTATCTTTATTTTCACTTTTACTGCACACCGTGGATTGGAAAAGTTATCGAGTTTTCACTAGTTCCCCGGCCGAATTAATGAACCTTCATTACTTTACTTGTGCACCTCACTGTCTTTGAGTTATTTATGCTATTTGTCCTAATTCCAAATTTAGTTGTTACTTCATTAGACCAAGTTCTGGTTCTCCAACTGTCCCTGTAATGAAAACCCTTTTCCGTGTTTTAACGCGAGCTAATTGGTGTTAAGGGTATCTTGCGAATTTAATGGTAAGACTGCCATTTGACTCTTTTACAGGGTAATAGTCGGGGATCACGTGACATCGCATGGGGACATGATAAGCTATTTTAACATTACGGGAACAAGAGTGGAAGACGGAGGTCTGTACACGTGTATCGCCACAAATAAAGTTGACTCGGTTCGGCACTCCGCAAGGTGAACAATAATTTATGTGTTTAATTACACAACTGAGTACCGCTCGTTAATTAAACGCAAATCTCATCTTCCTCTAACTTGAATGTATTTTTTTTCTGTCGTTTGAAACTCTGCTGCAGGCTGAACATTTACGGTAAGTCACTTGTGGAATTCATTCAATGCTTTCAAGTCAGACCATAAGTGATCATACATAATTTCGTAGAATATACATACATACCTACATATATACTCGGGTGTTTGAGTTAATGCATGAATTAGTTATAAGGCGGCGTACACGGCTGAGCGCTTACTCTTCCACAGAGTGATATTAACTTTTAGCCAGAAGCTACAGTTTTGATGTGAGAGTAAAATAAAGTAGGAAGATTAAGTTGAGTTTGATGAAGACGGCTGGAGCGATTTATTATACTCGGTTCTCTTTCTTACGGTTTATCTTCTCTCAAATAAAGGAGCTCCTTGGGTACGTGTCGTCCCACCTGTGGTTGCCATAAGTGGAGAATTCCTGGAAATTCAGTGTCCCGTCTCTGGCTACCCCATCGCTGGGATATCTTGGGAGAAAGGTTTGTCAATGACTGCCAGTGCATTACACTGAGCATTTCTATTTTACGTAATTCATTTATATGAACCGTTCTGGACCGTGGAAGATGAGCGGAGGAGTTTTGGAGTTGGAAACTTCACTTAGAGTGAAGCCGTTGTGGGAAAACCAAAGAAACATTTTATGAGGACTATTGACTTTTTCGGTCCATTTTCGGCAAACGTAGTACAGACAGACATTCACATCAAATATTAACGAACAATAATACAAATCTACTGTAAATAAATGTGTGTGGAGTAAGAGTGCTTTTTATAGAAAATATAGGAAAGTTTACGAGCAAGCCGTCGTACAATTTCATTTCCTCGTCTTTGTTGTCCTATTGCTACAGATGGTCTCAAACTTCCCCTCAACCCGCGCCAGAGAGTGGCTTCGAACGGCACACTGACCATTACATCGGTGGATCGAGTGGCTGACGGTGGAATGTACTCGTGCTCCGCCTGGGATTCCCAAGGACGCAGTGCTCGCCGTGATATTCAAGTTAATGTTGTGGGTAAGACGAAGACCGTGAGAGTAAAAGAAAATAATAGTTCCATTTTATCTTTATGATCTCTCCGTCTTAAGCTCATAAATGGTCGTTGGGTGTCTAAGAATAAATTCTATCCATTTTACGTTTGTAATTTACCATTGAATGAGATGAAATGATGAGAAGAAACTTGCCAAACAATTCACAGCCCCACTCCGTATTGCTCCTTTTGCGGGGAAAAGCAGCGTGGTTGAAGATGAGCGCGTCACATTGGTCTGTGCACTCAGCTCGGGTCTTGGTACATTGAAATGGACCAAGGTTTCGATTCAAACGGGCTTTCAGCCTTACGGACCTAATCAGGAATCGCCATTTACGGTGTTGGACACGGATGGATTTACAAGTCTCCTCAGCATTGCCACCGTCAAACCATCACATGCAGGAGTGTACACTTGCACTGCTGTTGATGCCATTTCAACTGTGTCTCGCTCCCATGAGCTAACTGTTCTTGGTATTACTTATCAACTACTACATCAGCAATAAACAATTTTCCAAACCAAAAAAAAAATAACCTACACCCGAAAAAAAGTCTAAAATGCTTCGTTTATGATCAGAAATTTACCGTGTCCTCTCTCCTCAAGCGTAAATCATGAATCATGTGGAAAATGTACCCAATGAGTTAAACTACCTATGCGGTTCTATATAGGCCCTTTAGATGTATACTTTTTCTTAATTATCCGTATGATTAATGGTTACCAAGCTACCACGATGTTGTGCACCTTGCTCCAAAAAGAAGTGTATTGAATGAATGGAATGGGATGGACGTGAATGATTGTGATTGAAAGACATGCTGACTTTTATACTTGTACAAAGTCGCCGCCTCTTTATTTCGTATTTTTGCTGAAATGATTACTAATTTGATTAATGATTTTGTCTTAAGTTGTAATGGCATTGTTTGAAGACATGAATTGATTGCGAATTTCCAGTGTGGTAATGATAATATTGTGAGAGTTCTTTGGTGGTGGTGTTTACGTTTCCATTATCTTTAGTTGTTTCCTTTCTCTCTCTCTTGTCTATCTAGTTCCCGTAAAAATAGAGCCTTTCGCGTTTCAAGAAGGTCTTAGAGAAGGAGCTCGCTCGAGGCTTGTTTGCGGAGTGACACAAGGAGATTTACCTATTACATTTACCTTTTACAAAGATGACTTACCATTGGAATTTGGTCAAAAAATTAATACCGCCAATATTTCAATCACTTCCCTTGATCCTTGGTCTAAAGTACTTCAGTTCTCCTATTTAACTTCTATACACACCGGTCAGTACACTTGCCTCGCTTCCAATCCTGCATCCAAAACACTCTTTACAGCCAAGCTTCTGGTCCAAGGTAAGTACTCTTCCTCTATGATGTGCCACGTATTTCAGTCCATTTGCAATTTTCAATACTTCCATCATCAGATTTCGTCTGGTCATAAATATTACACAACGCTACTTCAACTTTCATTCATTTCAAGCAATCTGTCATTTTTCAAGAAGTATGTATGTGGAGCCAAGGTATTTATCAAGGTTTTCAATCTTCAATATTTATGGCCACATGAAATGCACATCTGAAATTAGTTCAACGTAGTTGATTGATTCAAATTTCACACCAACACT
>JAAXYX010002600.1:0-16904 GCA_036851915.1 Ptenothrix huangshanensis
ATGTAAAAAATAAGCATAATCATAACTGAAAGCTAGAATGGCAAATAAAAATCGTAGTTACCTATGCATAAAGCTACAATATCTGTACCCTACCCTACCCTGTAGTATAGGCCTTTATAGTTACTACAGATGTATCTTCAATTTTCTGCAGATTAACGACGTAGTACGTATACTCACCTTTAACCAAGTGACTTTAGCAAGACTTTCTTTGGTGGATTCACATCGAAATCTGATCGTATTTCCAGATGATAGTTGCATGGGTCCAGCCTGTTCCAGGGTTTCTGGAGTGAAGACAGGGGCAGCCTTGACTGAAACCTTGGGAAAGTCCTGTCGTTTCCGCATCACCGTGGATGGCTCTGAACCCTCAATTTCCATATCCGCAGCAGTAAACTCTGCAATCAAATAAGTATTCAGTTTCCCATTATTAATCATAATCGTCGTCATAATTATAAAATCAGTTTCAGTCACTAGCGGCATGGTTTATATAATTATTCGCATTTTAATGTGATCGTTACAACTTACAACCAACAAAATTGCCCATTGCCGACAATTTACATACAGTTCCCCAACCATAAAAGAGTACGGAATATATTTACACTTTTACACTTTAGATATTCCTAAAACGTGCAAATAATATTATTAAATTATTACTATTACCAGGTGTAATAATAATGTAAGCAGTAACATTTAAATTGTATCATCATCACAGAAGAACACTATCAAGACCATGGCATGAATACAATTGCAGTATAACCATATAGTTCTGCATAAAAAGTTGGCAATCACGATTATCCCAACAATTACATTTTCCTGTTCAATTACCTACTTACGATTAGATTTTTATGAGATATTGTTTGACTGCGCGGTAAAATTCATCTTACTATGATTTTCATTAGGAACTGGTGGGATTGATCGGTATATATATATTTGTAATTTTCTGTCGAGTCCTTGAAGAAATTTGAATTCACATATAAACGCTTGCAATAGTAATAACAAGAATAACAGTACATAATTGTAATGAGATGAGAACAAAACAAAATACACCGATTTAATTTCAAAAGACACCGCTGCATCACGTCCAAATTAAATCTCAATGGACCATAATCGTTTCTAGATTGGCATATAATGAGAATAATAAAAATCCTTTTTCCATTTCTTCTCTTCTTTTCTGTGTCTTTCACTACTTTGGTAGGTATAAAGGTTACAGTCCTAGTTGTAAAATCGTCAAATTTAATTCAGGTAAAATTATGGCTGTAGAGAATGGAAGAAAAGAAGGGTTCAGGTTGAAGTACCTAGGTCATATATTTATTCTATTCTCTGTTCATTCATGTATCTCACACAATGCTCGAGAGGGTTGATGATTTTATAGAATATATAATAATAATGTGATGATGATTACTATATTTAAAGGTGAATTAAAAGGTATACATACATACGTATACAAAATATGCACCAACTTAGGTACACCCGTTCGCTCACTTCATTCACCTCACTTTTACATTCACAATTTATTCGAATAAATTACTATTCCCACCCCCACACTTGTATGGGGTTAAAAATGGGATTTAATTTTGAATACTGAAAAAAAAGCAGAGCACCTTTTAATGCAAATGGAAAATGCTCAGGTTAGGAGCTTGAAGGTAAGAAGTAAGAAATAGAAGTAGAAGAAAGGAAGAAGGCCAACAACTTACAGATTATTGAATTGGGTGGGGAGAAGTAGTCTAAATGTTTCCCGTTCGTATTTTAGAATGAGAACGAGAAGGGAGCAAGAAAAGAGAAAGAACATGGATCTCAGGGATGTAGTAATTATTATGTATATGAAGAGGAAAAACGTGAAGGTGAGATGTTGAGATAAGCCTATTAGATTTAGACACAGACCGACTGACGTGAGTAAATAGAAATACATCGCAACGAGGTCTGCCCTGTGCCAGTGCCAGTGCCAGTGCCAGTGCCAGTGCCAGGTCGAATGCAATGCATGTGCCCATGCCCATATGCCTGTGCCTGTGACTCACTAAATACCAGTTGAGGCACGTATAATTGAATTGATTGACGAAGCTATAGAGATTATTCAAACATTGTTAGTTGTAAGTGTCTACTAAGGACTGTTTAGACGGCCAACGGGTTAAGGGTTGAGAGAGTTGAGTCAAACACACGGGCAGAGAAAAGAAAGAGAAACAGATGCACACTGCACTGAACTCAACTCCCGTCCCGTCATCATCCGCATCTCCCATCCAAGTAGATTCAAGTGGTGTTCCTTCGGAATTGAAAAGACTGACAAACAGACACAGGCAGAGGTGTGAAAGAGGAAAATGATGAGTCTCTTCAACTCACTACCCCATCCCATACCCATCTCTTTCGTGCCTTCTTATTTATACATTATTCCAAAATATTATGTATCCTCCTCCACTTCTACTTCTACTTCTACCCCTACCTCCACACATAACTTAACATACACATACATACATACTATACGCCTTAACTTTGACTGTCTGTCTGTCTGATTTGTGTATTCAATTGAGCATTTCATTTTCATTTCCGATCTCGCCTTATGTTTCTCTCCTCTCTGGGACTGTTTCACGTCCACGTCCACAAATTATTCTGTATTAAATCCACTATCTACCATCCACTGCTCCAGTTGCTTCTATTTCCTTTTATTCACAACTACCTACATAACTACTACTTAGTAGGCTAGACCAGGGACACAAAAAGGACCAGCTCTAGAACAAGAACAAGAACAAGAAACAAACCCGAACCTGAAGCTGGTGCTGGTGCTAGCTAAAGGAAACCCTTGAGATGACCGTTTTGAAAAGTTACAATAGCAATGGAAATGACAATACTATAGAAATGGTTCGAAATCAAAATCAGAATCAGAATCAAAATCAAAATCAACTTCCTATCAATACCTAGACCAAGAAAAGNGAAACAAACCCGAACCTGAAGCTGGTGCTGGTGCTAGCTAAAGGAAACCCTTGAGATGACCGTTTTGAAAAGTTACAATAGCAATGGAAATGACAATACTATAGAAATGGTTCGAAATCAAAATCAGAATCAGAATCAAAATCAAAATCAACTTCCTATCAATACCTAGACCAAGAAAAGAAGAGCTGAACAGCGTATATGAATACACGAGTACATATCTGCACAGTGGAGTGATTGTCACGTCACCTGAAAGCGATTGTACACGTAGTAGTGACTAGTAATTCTAATTTCAATCGCAACTGCTGTTACTGTCCCTGTTACTATATTACTGTTAGGTACATACCACAAAGGATAAAACTGGCAGGAAGACTTTAGTTTTAGCTTATAGCTGGACGAGTGGATGGGCCGATAAATGGATGCCAGCCCTGGCTGGTCCCGATGACAAATATAATGATGATAGTAACAATGATAATTGTGAAGGGATAGAGATAGACTGGAGCACAGGCACTGACGCAGTGGAGAGCAGTGAACAAAAATGAATTGAAATAGAAGAGCATGCAGGTGCCAAAACTCTTATTATCACTTAACTCTTTGTCACCAAGCCATTGTGCGTGTGATTGTTACTGTGATTTGTGAAAAGGTGTCCCATGAAAGGATCCAGAATCTAAACGCACAAATATTTTCATAAGAAATGGACATCGTACAGACCCAGCCGAGCGACAATAATAAACGACAACGAAAACGACAGTGACACAGTGCACCAGCAATAGCATCATCAGTACCACTCTGACGAAAGCATAAAGGGGAAAATTATCATTTTCTTGAAAGGTGACAGAACAGAAGAGAAGAGACAGGCTGAGAACTCAAGTATGAACAGGGAACACAAAGATGTTGCACTCACCATAGCACTCAATTCAACTCAATTCAATCCGAGTTCAAATCCAAATACAAATCTAGAACCAAAACCAAAACTAAAACCAAGAAAATGAGCTAACATGGATGGAACTGTGCGACGAGGACAGGGAAGGGAGATGAAGTAAAGGGGAAAGACAGAGGCAAAGGTCCATTAAACAAGAGATGAATATGTTCTTTTTCCAGTCTTATCATCCAAACATTCTTCTTCCATTCCCTCCAACACTTTTCCACATTTCTAATTCCAATCCAGTGCTATGTCACACTTAATGCCCGTGTACTATATAATATACATAGAGAAGACATAAAGAAACTATGTACAAGTGTGGAAAAAATACTCGAAGTCTCATGTCTCTGTTTGACAAACGTGGTAATATAATAAACCTATGAAGCGTTTGCTCAATTAATTTCATTTATGCGACATAAATGTACGGGTAGTAAAGTTATAACAGTAGACATACATATACATTTCTAGGTATTTATTTCAATTTCAATGTCAGCGTCTCTCTCTATACATACGAAGATTACGTAACTATTTGGGTAAGAATACAAAATGAAGGAGGCATAACGCACTGGTAAGATCCCATGACCCATCACACGACCACTATCAAAACTCTGACAGCTAACAACGAAAACCATGGAAAGGAACCCATGCAAGGAGGTACTTCGTCTCTCTCTCTGTTCTCATTCCTCAACCGCATCTAACTCTGAATTAAACTTAGTACACTGCATAATATTCTATAAACAATTCCAAAGTTTATGCGAGAAGTTGCTTGGCTTTGCGTTTGGTTTTGAATTGAATTAAATTGAATTGAATTAAAGTTGGTGTTGGTGTTGGCAAATAATTTAATCCATCTCTCCCCGAATTTCAACTCCAACTCAACACCCATCGCCATCGAGCCACGTGATATCAACATTAACATCCTCAACCGCACTACAACTACAACCACAACTCGAGGAATCTACCAGATAATTATTACACGTACGAACACAAGCAAAATCCAATATCTATGTCATCTATATCTACATAATTAATTCCACACTACACTGAACTGCATTGTCAAGGCACACACAATCGTAAAAACTAAAGCTCAGGTATTTTCGGTTTCCAGTTCCACTTGAGGAGATTGAGATCGTAAATTCCTACGTATATTTCAAGCATACATTACCCACATTCTAGTTCTGGTTTACAGTCTTCTATTTTTTCCCACTTCATCTACATATTTTCACACGTGAACAATGCAAGCATGCCTATTTGATATACAGAAAATCTATTCAGCTATTCGTCCCAATTTAATTCAATCCAATCTAAACAAGAAAACAATCAAGTTTCATCTTGCTTAGGAACGCTGAAAGAGCGTGGAATAATTATGTAAAAATCTAACCTCGGCTGTGGGAAGTTATCCTAAAATCAAAATAACCTGGAAAAATAGACCAGCTAGGTGCTAGGCTAAAATGTAAGACTAAGCCGTGTCGATAGCCGATGCGATGAAGTTGATGATGATGATAATGACAATGACGCAGTAAGAAAATTAAGACCATCGTTCTTTCTATGGAAAAAAGAGGGAAAAATGTTTGAACGAATGGAACGGAATGGCATGATGGCATGGCTGGCATGGAAAGTGGAACTGGAACAGTAAAGTCAAGATGGAGATTTATGTTCCCAGTTGACAGCAGTAGTACAGTTTCGAACCATTAAAAAGACAAATCTACAAAAACAAGTAAGAAAGGTTAAGAGTTTGACTTTACTTTTTACTTTTATCATCATCCGTGGTCTAGTTCTGGTACTGGTACTGGTTCTCAATCTGGCTTTAGTTTCACTCCATCAACCAACCACTGGCACTAACATAAGCCATCAACAAATAATTACAGGTCAGTCAAGTGCACGTCATCCTCATCGTCATCGTCACCGGAGACCAAGAACATCCATACAGTAACAGGGACTGACGACAAACTTAAAAAATGACCACAGACGGAATGGAATGTCGTTTAAAAATTAACTTCATTCCGAACTGACCATAGAACGCAGGAATCTATTCAAGTATTAGTGTTTACCACTATAGCACAGGCACAAGATAGTAAAAGTGAAACAAGAATACCAAATAATAAGATCAAGAAAGACAGTCCCCCCTTAGTGTACTAGTGATGAAGTAATCCCGATAATGATGATCCAAATTCCAAATCCACAATGCCACCTGTACGATCCATATTCAAAAACTAGAGAGAGATGAATACTGTGTAATTATTTATGATTTTGAGCGTACAATCAGCTACATGACACAATTCTGTTCCAAACTGATCTCTTGACCGATATTCATTGATTGAATTGCTTTAGTTGTGTTACTTCGAATTCGAATAAAGCGTGCATGATGAATAATATAAGTTAGTCTAACGTATAGTGATAGCTAGTGCTATTAATGTTCATTTCTGATGCTAGTGTTGGAATACAAAATGTGATCAATGATTCGAAGCATGGATATTGCATTGTGTATTTGTGTGTGCTGAAGAAATGACTGACTTAATGTGACTTGGAAACAGCAGCTAATGGCAAAGACATGACACCGGACCGAAGCGAAGAACCAAATGAACTCCTACAGCCAACAACTACAAAAAACCGAGAGAACAAAAAAGACAGGCGAGTCTATTCCTATGATTAATGGGTTGATCTCGAAAATAGTGACATGGAAAAGTGACAAAATTTTTTGTACATGCATCTTTCAGGCATATAATTATAACTCAGAAGTGACTCTAAGCCGAGTTCGTGTGTTCCATACAGAAGGAAGTATCAAGACTAGAACTGGAACTGAACAAGAATGAATCCTGGGCTCGAACAGGAATCAACTAAACCTAAAGTCAACTTTCAGTGTTACAGAATAAGTATCTACCTACACGTAGTAGCCGATACCCATGACCGTTCACATTATCATCGCAAGTATATTTATGCTAATGACACTGTGAACTTGTTGGGGTTGTGGGTAAATACTTGACTATCTGAAGACAGGGGAAATTGCTTTATTGACTTATCATTGTCAAGACGAAACAATGAACGAAATGAAACAATGGAATGAGTGAGTAACTTGGTCATGTCTAGAGAATCATGTCTTTCTCATGTTCACATCGTCAACGTCAGAGTCAGCGTCAGCCAAGGCAAGTCAAGTCAAGGCAAGATCTGTCCTGTCCTGTCTTGTCCAGTCCAGTCCAGACCAATTCTATCCAATGTAATCGAGTCATGGCTACGGGCTACGGACATGAACATGGACATGAAAATACCATGGATGCAATGCAAATATTACAGATAGAAACACAACCATACAGTCACCCTATATCCAGCAGGACCAGGACTGGAGAAGAATGGATTAGGAGTCAAAGTCTTTCATCTTGACTTTTCTGGCTCGTTTGAACTCACACGGTGCACAGGTACAAAGTGCAGTCGTTTACACAATTAACCGAGAAGCCATGAGACCCTAACCCTAAGGTAGCGATGCGAGGAGGATACAGACAGAAACAAAGACAAAAGAAAGGTTACACGAAGAAAAAAAACCTGACGATTTCAATCAAAATCATGTTTTGAGACAAAATTTCGTCCATTGTCTCCACTCCGAGATGAGATTGAGATGAGACACTTGCCACCACTTGTAGGCATTCATCTAAATTTCCGTGTGGATAAAGAAGTAAAATATATAGGGAGTTAGTATCTCCGATCTACAGGCATAACTGGGCTTCTACGATGTGTACATAAGTCTTGAAATTGTCTGCCTGTCGTGGGTTTTTATTTTCAAGTGGAAATTCAAGTCAACAGTGAACACATAAAAATGAAATGAAATGCATAAAATACGGAGAAATATTGTGTAGTAAAAGCCTTCTTAGTTGTCGTTCCCGTTCCTGTTGCCATTGTCATCGTCATCGTCATCGTCATCGTTGTTGTCTATGTCTCTTGTTTCTGTTCTCATGTAATGTTTCCTTTCCTTGTTTTCTTAGACAAAGCCAAAGTCAAAGTTGTATGCCAAACCCAAACCCAAACCAAAACCAAAATCCAAATACAAACCCAAGCTAAAGTCAGAGTTGAAACTGGTACTGCTGTAGTTAAACTATAATGATGATACTTGTATTATTTGTAGTGGTGCGTTGTGTTCTACTTGGAAGGCGTATTATTTATAGACAGATGAATGTCAGTGTGTGTGTTTGTGTGTCTGACTGTGTGCGTAGAAATAGATATAGAAATAGTGGTCGTGAAGGAAAAGAATGTCCAGGAAGAAACCTCCCGTGGGTAGTAGTGCACGAGCACACACTGAACTCTCCAAAAGAGAGACAGATTGGGACGCTTGATAAGGTAGCCAAATAATGGATTTCCCTGTCACCTTCCACTTCCATCTTATCTACCATCCTCTTCTGGCACCGTCCATCTTCTATCTACCACCAACCAACATAATATTCTTCTCCATACATGTACCGATATATACATACGTACCCTGCATTATTTTCCCTTCCATTCCCTTCCCATTCCATGCCATGTCATCCATCGTCCTCCACCGCAGTACTTCAGCATACCTGACATTTTTAGATTCTTCCCTATACCTATCTGTATTACTAGACTACAGCTAGAGCTAGTATCCGTATTTGTATTTATATTTATTCTAGTATGACCCGGCTGACTGTATAAATAATGATGTACCTACACAGACACTGCACTGACACCGGCTATGTAATATAATTACTGTTACCATACCATCTTCTTTGGCCATTGTGCTACATTATCATCGTGCGAGATGTGAATTTATAGGATGCTGATTTTTCGAGCTGGGAGTATATTTTTATATTTGCATCTGTAGTCGTCCACGTCTGAATGTGAATCTGAATGTGAATCTTTGGATGGATCTTGGTCTCATGGTCTCTCACTTTCGTGAACAACACTGACTTAGAAGTGAACCTTGCTGGGCTGAACCAAAAATGGGGAATTTAAGATTTGTTTCTACATACATTGACATTAGAATTTTGTATAGAGTATGTCCTACAGAGTCTATCTGTTCTGTGTCTGTTGGAGATAAAGGAAGTCAAGTAGTCCTGGAACAACTACAGCTTGACAATACCTTTCACACCATGGGGATCAATTCAGTGTAGAGAAATATTAAAACGAAATGTGCTGCTCAAGAGATCATCATTCTCGCCTACCCTTATATGTATAGGATATGTACCTAAGTAACCACTACGATCACCGTCGTTTCCTATGGACTTTTTTAACATTGTAGCTTGCAACGTTTTAACGGAGAATCAGCTGCTACGGAGTAAAAAAGTGTATGTATATACCTAGGTAGGTAAATGTTATCTAGGAAAGTACTTTCTGAAGGTAGGTTTACGTTTACACCGGTGCATTGCATGGGTCTTGACTCTTGACAATTTTGTAATTTATTTTTGGATTTTGCCTTCGACAACTTATGGAAGGAGAAAGGAATTAACTAGAAAGGAAATTAAACACGATTTCACACTTAATAATTCAATGCCAACCAGTCATAGATATGTAGGCACGACAGGCCCTAACTTACCAAGTACCAAAAAAGCTATTAGTGTATTAAGGATAAAAATACTAAAAACTTTTCAAAATTCATGTGTATGCACATCTAGTGCTACGGCCTGAAATTCTTTAGGGAATTCTATCACTTCATAATACAGATAGTGCACGGTACAAATTTGAACCGGACAATTGACAGGGACACAGAGTAACCCAAAGTAAAAAGTATTGGAGTAATACAAACACGGATTAGTTCCGGTTACATTTTTCCAAGTTTTTTGAACACGTACCAAGTACAGCGCATTCCAGTGTCAGTATCAGTGTTAGTTTCAATACCGACTTGAGTTGAGCTTCTATTTTCAAAGGTTGTTACAGTAGAAAAGCATTGAATTTGAAATGATAATGGAATAATGGCAATGACAACGGCATCGACATCGACAACGAAAACGACTATGGCACGGGGTGCAGAGTGAAGAATGCAGTTTGTACAGTTTTTACTATGAGAGACAGGGACAAGGATTTTTATGTTTAGCCATTCTCATGTTCACATGATTATGAACGGTGACATTATTTCTCATCTTCGTAGGTGCTTCCCTTGTGTTTGCGGCACGCAATAAAATTTCTGCGAATTTTATGGACCAAGGGCATTAAAGTGACAGTCAATTTATTTACATTCATGCTCCCACAATTATTATTACTTTTGACTTGTGCTAACAAATGACAGCCGAAAGAGCCTTTTAGAGTCCCACAGTCAAATAGCAACAATCCAGTTTTACTCCAAAAAGTTTATCTTGTTTTGTCATCTCGTGCCTTACTACTACGCTATATCCAACACTGCTCCTCTATTTTCTTCTACGTTATCCTATTTATGCTCCACTCCTAAAATTCGATTGGTCCATAGACATGGATGACATTTCGATTTCTCGTTTCACTGACTGACTTTCAATCATGATTTTCGAAATAATGCAAAAGAAATAATACATAATATGATGCACAATAACAATCACATTACATACCAAACCATGCATTTGTCCAGTGTGTGTCGGAACGTCGGAAGGAAAGGAGAACCAAGGAACAAACAGTAGGAATTTGGAATCGAGTGTTTGTACGGAGTTTTGGGTTGTGGCTTTCAATTAGATGCCTGACTGACTGACTGTTGAATACTGGATGGACACTGAAGACGTGAGACGGTCATTTAAACAATGGGAAGATGACGCAATGCAAAACAAGAGGAGAGAGAAAACGATGCTGCAAACAAACTGATGTGATTCTAATAGCCTAAACATAGACGGTGGTGATCATGTGGAGAGATAAGAGCCAGAGCGACAGAGATAGTCTCCTATTCTGTTCCATGACTAGGTCTATCCAGCTGAAAAACTTGTTGCTCGTGAGAATAAATAAGCTGTGTGATGTGGACAATGTGGATCCGCATCCGGAACGGCAAAGATGAAAGCACAAGACAGAAAAAAAGGAGAAGAATGAGAGGAGTACGGGGATACAGAAAATACAAAACACGAAACACAAATACAAATACGATTGTACAGCGTATGAATAAGATGAGATGAGCCGCTCGTTCCATCTCCAACATCTTCCCCAACACACACTCACTCACTCGCACGATACGATTGATGACCACCACTCTATGGGTACTCTCCCTTTGCTCCAGACTTTGCTTATTTCTCTCTCCCTCTCTACAGATATTTTAATCGCCAACTCTGCCTTCAAGTCCTCATCCCATTCTCAATTCCCACACAATCTTCTTCCCTGCACTTCAGACTTCAGACCATCTGACTGAGTGAATGCTATGTACCTATAGTCAGTCACTTGTGCTGCTCGCCTTCTTGTTCTTCTTCCTGTTATGTTCCCGATCCCGATCCTATCCTATCCTTCCTTATTTTCTATTGTCGATTGTGATTGTAGCCGTGCCTGTGCCTGTGACTGTGACTATGACTATGATTGTGGCAGACGCGGGATAAATGAAACCGACGGACAGACGGACAATGAATCGAAATTGAAATTGAATGAGGATTTGGATGGTTGGTTGGCTTGTTGGATAGTTAGCTGTGTTACTTTGAAAGGTACATGTCACAACGTAATCCATGAAACCATTGTCAGGTTGAAAGTGAGACACCTCTGAATGCCTCAGTGTCTGAATGAACTCTGAACTCATTGTTGGATTTTTACCACAAACTACTTTAAACTCACACCAACTTCGCAGGCTATTCTTTTTCATTTCCCTTTCCATGTGCATGTCCACATCTGTGCCGTCGGACCTCCTTAGAACCGGTGATGTGGTGTATACAGTATACAAGTACAATGAATGATGTACTAAGAAAAGCACAGGTTTTCTGTCTTCCCACATTAGTAGCTTCCGTCGGAGGCCTATCGACTATCTTGGTCTTGGTTTTGGAATCAGAAAATTACAAGTTTTTACTTTCGTCCTTGTCATGTTACAAAATGAAGGTGCATAAGCATCTGAATAACGTAGATTCGTACCTACCATTTGTCTCTGGCACATTTCGAAATGGAGCAGATGCAAATTCTTTTTACGTAAGGGTACAATTTTTTACTGGAAAATAATGCAAAACAGCAGGACCGTCTGTTTAAAAAAAGTACAAAACGGCCTAACTACGTTTTTTCAAAAATTGCAAACCAGTCTAATTACAAATTTTTGAAATGGTGCTTAATTAGATGCTTTAAATAGGTACAAAACCGTGTTCCAAAATGAACATTGAAATTCTATCGCTAGTTCAAAATTGTGGTAGGTAGTTGAAAAGATGAAAATACTAGCCCTTGAGATAAAAGCCATCCCTTTGACCTCACCTTTGACACAAAGATCGAACCCATACTTGTAATTTCTAAAACCACGAGTCACACTCACACAGGAGACAGGAGGTTACAGCTAAGCCGAATTCCTTTCCTTGAAAATGTGAAGAATGCAAGTATTATTACTGACACTTTACAAATCATCATTTATACTTTCCCTGGATTAGTATCAACTTGAGGGGAAATTCCAACACCAATATGTACAGTCCCATAATGTAATGTAGGTAATAATATAATGCATCATCATCAGTGACATAGGTGCTTATGCTACGAAGAATCAAAGTTTGACACCGCCAAACGACGAAAGGAGAGGGGAAAGTAGTAACACTAACAACAGCAACTAAAGAATTCTATGAATTGAGTTGATTCCAGTGGAAATACAATAAGATTGCTGGATGTGAGATCTCGCTGTGATTTGTTGTCTCAAGTAATCATTATTTATGGTTTCGATTATCTCCGATCCGATTTCCACTCTCGAGCTCTCCCGTCTAATCTCTGGAGAGTCTTCTGTATTGAGCTTGAGGAAAAGCTACTTCCACAAAACCCACTGGTTTTTCCTTCAGTCCCAGCAACAATTTGGAAAGTAAGCTACGCTTTACCTTAACCTACCTACACTAAACTTAGGTGAGGAGGTATGTCGTACTACGCGTTATGTTTGACTACACATAGCCCCCAGTTAGTATTAGTTTTAATACAAAAGTTAATCTCTCTGAACACATCAGAACGGCAGCGAACACCCAAGTACGTTACATATCCTACTAACATACATAATTATATATAAAGATACTCCTTAGCTCTGGATTTGACTCTACCTTTGACAATCAGAAACTCCGACGTTCCTCCTTCCCACCAACTTGTTTGAAGAAAGCGTAAACTAACTTTTGAAGAAGTATCCTCCTGAAGTATTGTAAAATGGTATACAAAAAAAATGCATCCGAGTATGTCCGTGTGCTTCCGTTTCGCTTCCGCCACATCCTGAATTTGTGAGATTACATGTAGGTACGTAGGTACATAGTATGGATGTAGGTACATAAGTAGCAAAAGGGAAAATGAGGATCGGTCCAAGTCTCCCGATAAGTAGATCATCATCACATAAAAGCCGGCATCTTGAAAAGGACTACAAGTGTGAAATTCAGAGCCACAGCCACAGCCAGAGCAACTGCATCACCAATACCAACACCAACCCCTAGAAACGTCTGTTGGTTTTCCTTATTAGACACGTAAGAAGAGATTTATACCCATCGAGCCGTAACCAAACCAAGGATGCGTTCATATTTTATGCCTCACTTCTTGCCCGATTCTAACTTTATTTACATACATCAAGTCACATCCACAGCAGAATACCAAAACCCAGGACGTGCATACCTAGTCATTCTCATGCACATGCCTACGATTAGATACCACACTGAATGCATAATCAGCTACAGAATTTGTATTTCTAGCATAGATTTATATGCATATTTAAATATACCTACCTTAGAAGTGTACCTATAGTATGTAGGTATGTACACTTAGCTTTTTTAGGAGAAAGACTATGACAACAACAGCACTAGGAATATGGAATATCGATGGTCCATGTAGAAGTATGTAGAAGAGGACGAGCAGAAGTAGCTACCGACAGACGTAATTTTACATGTTTGTGCCGAGGAAATGGCAATGGCAATGGCAATGGCAATAGCAATGCCAATGCCAATAGCTACCATCAAAGTGTAAAATTTATACTACGCACTCGTTCGTCTTCCAACGTACACGTTGTTCACATCTTCAGATCCTCAGATGGTGAGGCTGGAGTATGAGTTCCTACTTTCCTACACAGATAAATCCTCCACGGTCTATCTCCTCCTTGTCAAATAAATGTTCTACTTATTATTACACGAAGCAATTGAAACCGCAAACGATCGAATATCGAATTCCACAGCCACGTTCGTTGATATATCTCCTCATTCTGTAGGTATAGACGTACCTACCTACTACTGAGTTTATGTGAGGAATACCTATATAATACGCACGTTTCGTTCAGGAGTATCCTAACACTAACACTAACACCAACACTAACAACCGATAATCTACTACACTACTTACATTATCTTATCACTACCACATCATTCCATGACTATGACTATGACCATGCATGTTGTTCCTTCCCCTCTACAAATATCCACCTATGTATAATGATGGCATGTATGAAGAGCCAGCTCACAACACTACATTTAAATAATATATGCATTATTTTTACTGTACAGTAAAAGTCAGGCAATAATAATAGTGCGTCTATTCCCATCCATCGCAATTTGTGAAAGTTTAATTTTTTTTTCCATATTCACATTATTCCTTTATTGCCTAGCTGTCATCATTCAAGTTGCTCGTCTCTCTTAACGTTTCAACATACATCCATCTGCATCTGCATCTATCCCATTCCTTTTTCTATTTTCCATTTATTGACTTGACTTGTCGTGGCAACAAAAATGTCATACATGATTTGTATTGTGGCAATATATATAGGTATGTGCTTGTATGAGCTAGAAGAGTAAAGTGCACAGTATAAGTACATAGGTATGTAGAAAAGTATAATTGTAATAGCCACAGGTAATAACCAAACCATTACACATATGCATATCTTTTGTACATGGTTAAAAATGTTATTTGGTTATTTGGTTTGATGGGATTATGGGTTGGTTCGTGGTGAGTGTGAGTGTGAATGTGAGATGTCGGCTTCCGTTGATATATTATATGATTATATGTACGGGCCGTGGCGTTTGTTCTTGCTGATGCGTTGTGTTTTGCATGCTACATAGGCATGCTATCATCTTATCCTGTACCGGTTGCTTAGGTACCTACCTATAGTTTGGCTTTGGCTTTGGTATTGGCATTAGTTTCGACTTTTGGTTTGACGAGAAATGAGAAGGAAAGAAAGGGGAAAGAAGAAGCAAGGAGGTAGGTAGAAACATAGGTAGTCTATTAGGTACACATCTGTGTGTGTGTGTTTGTAAGAGAGACGCAAAACTGGTCTGGTGTGTAATAGGATGCGGCAAATGATCCATCAATGCAATGCAATGTGATGCAATTTCAATCTCTCTGTGTCTTACCGACACGCTCATTTGCATTCTTACATGTACATAATATAACCCACACCAAGGAGTAAAAGAAGTGTAGTCGAGGAACATGTACAAAGTTTGAAAGGCAAATGCACGAAGCTATTCCCCACGTACGCATACACACAAACACAATCTTGTTCAGCTCAGTCAACTTTTTTCCCTTAACAAATGTAGCAAATGTACCGGTAAATACTGATCTGATGTGTAGATCATAATGTGTTATCATCATACGGTCGAGATCATTAAGCGGCAAAGGCAAACACCAAAACCAAAACCAAGACTAAGCCTAAGATCAAACACGAAACCAACACTTGTACTCGTAGCACTCCCAGCGACAGCAACAACCAAAACGACAGCGACAACGACAACCACAGCGACAGTCATACACAGACACACACGGAGATCGGGAAATCAAATAAAAATCTATCTGTATCGGCTAGTTAGCGTCAAAGCCGAAACAAAATCCAAATCCAAAGCAATGCCAAAACCAAAACCAAAGCCGAAGCGGCTCTCACTTGACATAATGTAAAGTAATGTAATGTAATGTAGGTAATGTAGAATGTATGGTGTAAGTGTAGTGCAATGTATGAATGAATTAAAGTTATAAAATATATGGAGGCAATAAAAACAACTTGCAGCTCACATACTTCATTGGTGCAAGAACACAGAGAGTGCAAGTGAAGACAAGACAAGACAAGTCAAGACAATCTCCTCATTTCATTGCAGAATAAAATGTACATTCAAATTGACAATTAGAATACAACGCCAGATTGCATTTTCACCATGATACAAGTATCTAAACTACTTAATAGGTATGTACCTATGTATATACCTACGTATGTATATGAAGGAACGGAAAACAGCATTCGCCACAAAGTGCTAATGCTAATATCCTACAAATCTAGAGTGTTCCACACAGACATAGGATACAAATATGCAATTACGAAATACATGGGAACATGCTAATTCACAATCCAGAACCCGAACCAGAATCAAAATCAAAACCAAAACCAGGACCAGTACCAGCGGTTCCATAGTACATGGAAAAGTGTTGCATGTAATGGATTTTAGAACTGGAATTGGAATTAGGATGGTAAATAAATGCATGGATAAACTGACAAATGGATATCTAATGACGGACATTGTCAATGCTGGCAAAGCAAAACCGCATCGAGAAGTTGCCACGGCCATGACCATAACCACGAGTATAGGTATGCTGAGGATGTGAATTTGGAATGCTCAACAGAGTAGAGTAGAGCCGAAGCATGTAAAGACAAGACAAGACAAGAAAGCAAGCAATCTGTTCATCTTTCATTCAATGTTATCATCATCTCATGAGAAATGCATCACAATCTTTGATTTCAATTAACTAGCCAGTGTCAAGTGCAAGTGCCAGGATTAGTGCCATGCCAGGCCAGACCAGGACTTGGACCAAGACCAAGACAAGTACCAGACAGAACCAACTACACTGCGGTTCGTAATGAACTGATAAACGTAATGGACTTAAACGCTAAATGCTAGGAAAAAAGGGTGATGAGTAAAGACTAAAAGTGGTACATTTTATTTATAAGTGGGAGAAGGGATCACTTGTATAACAGACGAGATAAGTGCCTATAGTACTATTCTGTAAATTGTACAGTGCAACA
>JAAXYX010002601.1:0-16890 GCA_036851915.1 Ptenothrix huangshanensis
CTCACAATCAGTAGCATTAGAATGCCATGCAAATTAAGCGAAGCATACCTTAGGGTGGCTTGTTTATCTACTGTTTTTAAAACCCAAAAGTAATATTTTGCTATCAAAACGGCCGTTGTTTTTGCCAAAATATCCTTTTCTGTTTTGCCAAAATGTCCGCAGGACCTTCAGCCATAATGGCAAAATGTTTTGCCAAAATGTCTTTTGCCAATCTATCCGGACACCATTTTTTCATATACATAATTACTAAATGCCTAACAGTATCAAATATAACAAGAATTCTTAAAGACGCAACTCTCAAAACGGAATGGTAGTAGCTTTTATCTATGAGCATTTCAGAAATGCTACTGGTTTTGCTATCCGATCAAAACTGTCGGAGAAAAGTTCAAATTAAAGCTTTAAAATCAGTGAAAAATTGAATTTTCCAAAATTATTTTTGCGTTTAGCTAACGAGGGGGGGGGTCAAAATCGAAAATATCGAGTCAAGCAAACGTTTTCTAAAAAATCATTTACCATTGTTTGCAGTGATAATAACAAGTCCAGAAGCAAAAACTTGAACCTATATTGTTTATTATTATTTAAAAAATAGCTGGCGCCGAAATTCAAAATTTAAATTTTTGACCCAAAACTGTTTGCAAAAAGCGCACTTTTTGGGTAATTGGAGAACACGCATGAACCAAAATTTGCTGTTATGACTAAAACGTGCGCCTGGTTGAGAGCTTTTCAATCGTACGTGACGTTTGCTTGATAAATGTGGCGTCTAGAGCAAAGACAAATTTTTGTGAGCAAAGTCGTTTTTTGTGAATTTTTTCTACCTCAGGCAGTAGAGACACGTCGATAGATTTAATATAATATAAGTACATACAAAATCGATACATTTAAAAAGTGTTGCCCTGATGAACAACTATTTTTCGAAAAATAGTTGGTGGCGCTGCGGGCGGAATTTTGGGCGCATACGAGGAGTGTACATAAGTCTGCTATCTTGGATTTTTTAAAAAACAACGGTCTAACGCGGTAGTCGGGCAAGAATTCTAGTCACAGCTTGCCTGGAGGAGGGTTAAGGCATTGCTCGAAAAAAACCACATCTACTGCTTTAGTTTATTGATATTTCCATACTGGATAATAAAATTCATAATTTTTCTCATCATAGTATTTTTTCGTATAATTATGTACATACTGAAGTCCTACAAGTATTAAATACAATTAGCATTATTAAAGACAAGTAATGTTAAGCGGTATTTCTATCTTTGAAAACCACCTTGACTTGTGGCGGTCTTAGGAACGTTTCATGAGGAGACTCGAGACTTGGATTCCCAGCGTTTGGATCAAGCTTAATGTCAAATCTTTGGATGATGCTTGTCAAAAATAGGAAAATTTCGTCTCTAGCCAAAGATTCTCCAAGACACATTCGCTTTCCTACCGAAAAGGGGACAAGGGCCTCGTGTTTCTTCACCTTGCCATCGGGACCGATGAATCTTTCGGGACGGAAATTTTTTGGGTCACCCCACACATTTGGGTCGTTGTGGATGTGATATTGGTTGAGACAAATCCAGGAGCCTTGTGGAATGTCATAGTTGGCTATCTTAGTGCTTTCGGTAGAGAAGTGGAAGACACCGAGAGCGACTAGGGAGGATTTTCGCAAGGTTTCGTAAATCACTGCTTCTGTGTAGGGCAGGCTAGTTAGAAAAATAATAAGAAGTAAAATAATTACGGCAGGATTTTATACTACAGGATGAATACAAAATTTTAATAAACAAGAGAAATATTATTTTCTAAATTATTACTTTTCCCTATCAGTGAGGGAGGGAAGGCGAGATTTTCCCACAACTTGATCAATCTCATTTTGAATTTTCTTATAGGCTTCTGGATTCGATGTGAGGTAGAGGAAGATGTACGTCAGAGTGGCGGAAGTGGTTTCAGAACCGGCGACAAAGAGATCCAGCATGACAGATTCTAATGACGTGTCTGTCAAATAAAAAACATATACATTTGTATTGCAATTTGGTTTATTAGTTACTTAAATATTTCACAAACAATACTCATTACTCACTTCCACGTTCCCCATAGAAACTTGACTTGGGATCCGTTGTATTTTTCATCTCCTTCAAATAGTCATCGAGAAAATCCCTTTGGAAGTCAGGTGAGAAAGTACTTTTGTGCTCCTCAATGGCACCTCTGATGAAAGTCAGCAGGCCTTTTATTCCATCGGTAATTTTGGACCAGCCAGATATGTTGGGGAATGCCATTGCCAATTTGGGGAAAAAGATGCCAAGTGGAGTTTTGCCTACTTGGGAAAGGCCGCTAAAAAGGAAGTAATTACAATTACAGAAAAAGCTCTTCACTTCATTTAAAGTTTTAAAAAATTTAACATCAAAAGCTGAGTGAAAATACGAAGCTCTTTATGTTTGTTCTTGTAATTACTTACTGCTGACAAGAGAGAAGCAAATTGTGCAGTTTTTCGTCATCCTGCTTGAGACGGGAACCCGTCGTGATTTTCCAGAGGGAATTGAGCACAGCCAGGTTAAATCTGCGGTCAAGTTCATTCGGCTTTCCTTCCACGGATTTAATCCAGTCAATGAACTCTTTCACTTCGTCAATAATGAGTTCTTCCATAACGTTCTTTCCGAAACCGAAATCCCGAAGATGACGTAGGGCAAAGCGGCGTTGATCACTCCATTCCTGACCGTCTGTGCTTATTACTCCTGGGATTTTAATTATGAATGAAAATTTAGTATACAATTTTTTACGTGATGACTGAATGCTTATAAATCACATCCAAAACTTCAAATATCAGTTTAGAACTTTTATTCTGAGATATTTTGAACGTACCCTGCCTTCCGTTTGAGAATACTTCGAACAGCTTAACATGGGGACGTCCAATGAGTGCTGGGTTGTTGAAGGCTTCACGTCCTAGTTTAGCGTCCGAGATGACTACCATGCTATGCACCGAGAGAAACAAAATAATTTATTAGCTATTCATTCATAAAAATACATGCTTTTCTTTCATTCTGTTTGCATTTTCATAATTCTTATAAACAATCTCCTGCTATTAGTGCTTACTCATTTCCAAAGATTTTCAGTGAATAAACTTTGCCATAGATGCCTGCCAAAGAACTGAGGCAAATGTGCATTGGTTTTGTGAGCGAGAACGCACTTCCAAAGTACGGCAATCCTTTGGGACCTAATTGCAAAAAATAACATTAGAATTTACGTACAATGCATTAATAAAGCAATCTCACTTCTCCTCTGTAATTGTCGTTCGCACAAACTGCTTTAATATCTCAAGTGTTGCTGCTTTGCATTTCCAAAATAAAAAAGTAAAATACTTCAAATAATAAGCTTTTAATCACGAGGCTATTTCAAGTGCTATATGTGGACGTCGAATATCTATTGCTTGAGAACTGACAGCATACAAATATTCAAAGCTTGACGAGAGAATTTGGCACTTGAGCCGCTTTAAAAATCCATATTTTTAGTTCTTTAATCTTTCCATTGTTCTTTACTTTGAAAAAATTGACTGTTTTGCAATATTTTAAATGTTCACTTGAATACAAATTATTCACGTGAGGTCTGCGTGCCTGCTTTGTCTGCATAATACTCTTGTGCTTATCAACAACTGCACTGTAGTTTACACATTCATGTGAAATATTGAAGATAATTGTAATCTTCTTACGATTAGATTTAAATGCTATTAGTAATTGACAATTAAATTAAACCTGGCAGCTCGTTGCCTGTTTTCCTATTCCTAGCATTCTTGAGCACATATAGAATCGTAGTTATGACAGCTACAAATACAATCGCCGTTATAGAAACCATTTTAAAAATTTCACGAAGTCACAGGAAAACTAAAAATTATTAACAACTCCTTCGCAAAGACAAAAAATCAGCCTAAAGTGCTCGTGATAATTGTTATGCATGGGCAAAATACCAGCAGATAATGATATTTGTAAGAGATGGGAAGTTCTGACTCGATTATCAAATTGTCCTCGTGTTTATGACACTCCTTGCTCCGGGTTTTGTAGCAACAATTTACATAAGTTGGCCTTGGTAACTGTGTATACTAAATTACGCTTCAATATGATTTCGTTGGGAAAGGTAAGGAAGAGGAATTAGGGATGATTATTTACATTGTACGTACACCATTGGGTAGAAAAAAAAGTCACTTGAAGTCAGGCGTAAATTGCGTTGTCATTCTACTTTCTATAGAGCCGAAAAACTTTCCAGGGTTTTTGATTAAGTTAATTATTACAGTATACCTGCATGCTTTGGTAGTAAGATACATGAATACATGCTATACTCAGTGTTCATAAACTGTGTAATTATATAAACCTAAATCCCTACGCAATTGGTGAATGTGACATTGACTTCGTGTCCGAAGCTTGTCCTTGCTGAAACTTTGAAAATGAAAACGCATTTAAGTGTCGAAAAAAGTATCAAGAAATTAGTTATGCAATTATTATTGCAAGTTCCTTGAAGCAAAAGATGACAATTAGAAACTGCGTATTGAATTTATTACAAAAAAATGTACGATGGTTACTTTTAGTTCTTAAGTGATACGAATTCACACAGTAAAAACTGACGAATTTAAAATTGCTAACAAAACTACACGCTCAGAAATCTAGCCTGGGTTTTTACAGCTATATCTGCAATCGTTTATCTTGTCATGTACTAGCTGTATCCCCTAATGTACTGCAGAATCATTCTTTATAAAATCAAATAAATTTTAAAATTGGATGTAATTATATATTTTTAGAATTTCCATATTTTTAATAGTTTTTACAGTGCATTAATACCACATAATTTGTGTACACCGAATACATGAATAATGAACCTTACCTGGAAGATTTCCCTTCTTGTTTTCTTTGAAGAAGAAATGGTAGACGGTGACAACAATGAATGTTGCAATCGCCAGAGATGTTAGCGAGACCATTTTAACTTGTTTTAATATTTATCTAATGGATTTGATTTGGAATTAAAACTCAACTGAACTGAAATTAATACCAAGTCTTGGTTTAAATATAAGCCCGATGCAAACAAAAATGAGTGATTAAGTAAATATCTTTGATTTGAGTGGGAGCGTCAAGTGCTTTATCTTCGCATTGTCAGTTCCAGTTGAAAATTGTGTGGCTTTATCCGTTAATGATAATGGTACTGTTTGTGAGAGTAAGAATGAATTAGATTAAATATTGGAAACAAAAACCTATGGAGCTGGTATCTTGTGCTTTGTCACACATTTATAACTTTTTGTTCTCGATTTTACTTTCGACTTCAACCATTGAAATCTTGAAAATCTGAGGTTCGTGCTGGAGATAATTAGTAATTCTAATTTCGTTTAATGTGAAACTTTCTTTTTCCTCACAGAAGACTGAATGCATGTTTTGTATATTTTTAAATTTTGTTTTACAAAGATGTATACCATTTAAAATTTCAGGATCAATATAATTTGTTATTTAATATTAGGAAGAAAATATTGAAATATTGAAAAACTCAAAGATTTATGATAGGGTTAAGATGCAAATAATTTTTACAGTGTACAGATGTTGGGATAAATTTATGTATGGTTTGCCGCTTAAGTATTATCCGCTTTATATTATTGGATTCAAATCCGGGAAAAAATGAATTTTCCAAAATATTTTTGCGTTTAGCTAACGAGAGTGGGGTCAAAATCGAAAATAGCGTGTGAAGCAAACGTTTTCTGCAAAATCGTTTACCATTGTTTGCAGTGATAATAACAGGTCCAGAAGCAAAAACTTGAACGTATATTGTTTACCATTGTTTCAAAAATAGTTGGCGCCGAAATTCAAAATTTGAATTTTTGACCCAAAATTGTTTGCAAAAAGTTCACTTTTTTTGGTAATTGGAGAACACGCATGGACAAAAATTTGCTGTTATGACTAACATGTGCGCCTGGTTAAGAGCTTTTCAACGGTGTATCGTACGTGACTTTTACTTGATAAATGTGGCGTCTAGAGCAAAGACAGATTTTGGTGAACAAAGACCAAATGTCGTTTTTTTGTGATTATTTCCTGTCTCAGGCACTAGAGACACGTAAAAACGATACGTTAAAAAGATGTTGCCCTACTAAACAACTATTTTTAGAAGAATAGTTGGTGGCGCTGCGGGCGGCATTTTGGGCGTGGCAAAAAGAAAGAGAAATGGAACGGTTGAAAATGAAAATTTGAAAAAACTAGTGCCTATGGTAAGGGACGGCAATTAAAAAGAAGTGGTGCATATGGTTGGACAACACGTATTTTGAGGTTTTAATAAAAAATAAAAAAAAAACCATTTTTCTAAAATATTCCACGAGAGTGACCAAACGGCTATGATAGGGTTGCCAAATATTTTTTCAGGTAAGACGGCAAATTGTACACACGCGAAGAGTACATAAGTCTGCTATCTTGGACTTTTCAAAAAACAAAGGTCTAAAGCGGTAGGCGGGTAATAATTCTAATAACAGGAGGGTTAGAACATTGCTCGAAAAAAAACACATACACTGCTTTAGTTTATTGGTATTTCCATACTGGATAATAAATTAATAATTTTTCTCATCATAGTATTTACCCGTATACATACTGGCATCCTTAAAGTATTAAATACAATAATCATTACTAAAGACAAGTAATGTTAAGCGGTATTTCTATCCTTAAAAACCACCTTGACTTGTGGCGGTCTTAGGAACGTTTCATGAGGAGACTCAAGGCTTGGATTCCCAGCTTTGGGATCAAGCTTAATGTCAAATCTTTGGATAATACTTGTCAAAAATAGGAAAGTTTCGTCCCTAGCCAAAGATTCTCCAATACACATTCGCTTTCCTACTGAAAAGGGGACGAGGGACTCGTGTTTCTTCACTTTGCCATCGGGACCGATGAATCTTTCGGGACGGAAATTTTTGGGGTCACCCCACACTTTGGGGTCGTTGTGGATGTGGTACTGGTTGAGACAAATCCAAGAGCCTTGTGGAATGTCATAGTCGGCTATCTTAGTGCTTTCTGTAGAGAAGTGGAAGACACCGAGAGCGACTAGAGAGGATTTTCGCAAGGTTTCGTAAATCACTGCTTCTGTGTAGGGCAGGCTGGTTAGAAAAAACAAAAGAAGTAAAGTAATTGCCACACGATTTTATACTAAGAATAAATACAAAATGTCAATAAATACATTAAATTATATTTATTTTAATTATTACTTTTCCCGATCAGTGAGGGAAGGAAGACGAGAATTTCCCACAACTTGATCAATCTCATTTTGAATTTTCTTATAAGCTTCTGGATTCGATGCGAGGAAGAGGATTGTGTACGTGAGAGTGGCAGACGTGGTTTCAGAGCCGGCGTTAAAGAGATCCAACATGACAGACTCTAATGACGTGTCTGTCAAATAATAAACGAACATATTTACATACTTATTTGGTTTACTAATTACTTCAATTATAATCCAAATAAAAATACTCTTTACTCACTTCCACGTTCCCCATAGAAACTAGAGTTGGGATCCGTTGTATTTTTCATCTCCTTCAAATAGTCATCGAGAAAATCCCTTTGAAAGTCAGGTGAGAAAGTACTTTTGTGCTCCTCAATGGCGCCTCTGATGAAAGTAAGTATGCCATTTATTCCATCGGTAAGTTTTGACCAACCAGAAACGTTGGGGAATGCCATTGCCAATTTGGGGAAAAAGAGACCAATTGGAGTTTTGGATACTTGTGAGAGACCCCTGAAAAGGAAGTACATAAGTACAATTACAGAAATAGCTACGCGCTTGAAGTTTTAAAAAAATTCAACCTTAAAAGTTGAGGGAAAGTACGAAACTGTTTATGTTCGTTCTTGTACTTACTTCTGGCAGGAGAGAAGTAAATTGTGCAGTTTTTCGTCATCCTGCTTTAGACGGGAACCCGTCGTGATTTTCCAGAGGGAATTGAGCACAGCTAAATTAAATTTGCGGTCAAGTTCATTCGGCTTTCCTTCCACGGATTTAATCCAGTCAATGATCTCTTTCACTTCGTCCATGATGAGTTCTTCCATGGCGTTCTTTCCAAAGCCAAAATCCCGAAGATGACGCAGAGCAAAGCGGCGTTGATCACTCCATTCCTGACCCTCTGTGCTAACTATGCCTGAATTTTTAAATAGAAATTGCCATCAGATATACATTTTTTCACATGGTGACAGACTTCTAATAAGCCTCCGTTTAATAATCACATCAGTAAGTTCGAATAACTGTTTAGAACTTTTATATTCAAAGATATTTAGAACGTACCCTGCCTTCCATTTGAGAATGCTTCGAAGAGTTTAGTATGGGGACGTCCAATGAGTGCTGGGTTGTTGAAGGCTTCACGTCCTAGTTTAGCGTCCGAGATTACTACAATACTATGCAACGAAATGAACAAAATAATTCATCAGTTGCTAATTCGAAAAAATACTTGCATTCCTTAAATCCTATTATTAAGATCTTTATAATTCTCATAAATAGTCTACTATTATGTATTAGTTCTTACTCATTTCCAAAGATTTTCAGTGAAAAAACTTTGCCATAGATGCCAGCCATAGAGCTGAGGCAAGTGTGCATTGGCTTTGTGAGCGAGAATGCACTTCCAAAGTACGGCAATCCTCTGGGACCTAAATACAAAAAATAAAATTAGAAATTATGTAATTATACCTATATGCTTTAACAAAATAATCTCACTTCTCCTTTTCTCTAATTCATTGTCGTTTGCACAAACTGCTTTAATATCTCAAGAGTTGTTGTTTTTCAATTCCAAAATAAAAAAGTAAAATACTTCATACAATAAGCTTTTTATCACGAGGCTATTTTGGTTTTTATTTTGCCCATGTTTGCACCATTGGGTAGAAACAAAAAAGTCACTTAAAGTCAAGCGTAAATTGCGTTGTCATTCTATTTTCTATAGGACCGAAAAACTCTCCAGGGTTTTTGCATAAGTTATTAGTTATAGTATACCCACATGATTTGGGAGTAGGATACATGCTATACGCAGTATTTATAAACTGTGTAATTATATTAACATAAACCCCTAAGCAATTTGTGAATGTGAATGTGACACTGACTTCGTGTCCGAAGCTTGTCCTTGCTGAAACTTTGATAATGAAAACGCATTTAAGCGTCGAAAAAAGTATCAAGAAATTAGTTGTGTATTATTGCAAGTTCCTTGAGGCAAAAATGACAATTAGAAACTGCGTGTACGATGGTTACTTTTAGTTCTTTAGAGCTACGAATTCACACGTTAAAAACTGACGAATCTCAATTGCCACTAAAACTAAACTTTTAGAAATCTAGCCTGGGTTTTTACAGTTATATGTATCTGCAATCGTTTATCTCGTCCTATAATAGCACTGCAGATTCATTCTTTTTAAAATCAAATAAATTTTAAAATTGGATGTAATTAAATGTTTTTTTTAATTCTGAGATTTGCAGTTTTTATGGTGCATAAATACCATATAATTTGTGTACACCGAATACATGAATAATATAACTTACCTGGAAGATTTCCCTTCTTGTTTTCTTTGTAGAAGAAATGGTAGACGGTGACAACAAAGAATGTTGCAATCGCCAGAGATGTTAGCGAGACCATTTTAACTTGTTTTAATATTTATCCAATGAACTGTATTTGGTATGTTATTTTATAAAAATGTATACCATGTAAAATTCTGGATCAATTTAATTTGTTATTAAACATTAGAAAGAAAGAATAGAAATATTAAAAAACTCAAAGATTTAGGGTAGGGTTAAGATACAAGTAATTTTTACAATGTACAGATATTGTAATACCTAAATGTGTGCTTCACCGCTTAAGTATTATCCGCTTTATATTATTGGATGCACACCCGTATTTTCACAGCTATGCCCGTTAATAAAAGCCTTGTTACAATCTGTACAATCAAGTGTTTCTCTTGACTGATTGTCAAAGACTGTGTTCTTTATTGTTAACTAAGTTCTATTTAACAACTGATTAATGTGCCCCTTTACATTATATTTTGCAATAAGCCCAATTCCCAATTCCAACCGATCTGGATTATGTACATTAACATAATGATAATTACCAATAGATGATGACATTTAAGTTTAATAATTATTATTCACAGAAGCGAAAATATCCACCCCTGTTGTCCATGCTGACCAATTGCTTAAATTTATCTATTTGCACATCTATAATTAGATATTCTCTAGAATCATTGCATCGCTCACTCAACCCCACAAGTATTTCCTGCTAATTGTGTATGTAACTCACATAATTACTTGCCCTTATTCTGACAAGAAGCCATCCAGCTTCTATGTATCTCTACGCGCCCTGTTGATCCACATTGAGCAATAATTACATGAGATTTCTTCATGCACTTTTCAGAATCTTTGTGCTCCACAGTATTTTTGTAATATGGCTCCGGGTTTCGTGATGCCTGTTGTTTCTTAGTAAATTGTCATACTGAAAGAGAACATGAGAAAAATATTAATATAATTATAGATGTGTAAATTGATTTATTTATAAATCTATAATTAGATATTCTCCAGAATCATTGCATCGCTCTCTCAGCACCAAAAGTATTTCCTGTTAATTGTGTATGTAACTCACATAATTACTTGCCCTCATTCTGCGGCCGCAAGAAGCCATCCAGCTTTTTTTACTCAGAATGCTGGGCATGTTATAAACTTCAAACTTTCCAAGTTACTTTCGCCACTCGCAGTTATGAGGAATTGTCGTGATCTAATGCTTAAGTCGAAAACCCACTACCCACTTATCTGCATTAGCCATGTTGTGGTTACATGCAAAGTCCCATATAACGGAACAACGCTTTACGATTGGTAATACTTTCCTTGTTTGGTTGCGGTAAAATCATATACATACCGTTTATTGAACTATAAAACCCACTTCTGGGACTTGTACTCACGTAAGAACGTATCGATAGCTTAATCTGATTTGGCATGTACAATGTGCATATTACTCCATTATCTCTGTGTACTTGTTCAAGTGCCCGAGAAATTTGTCCTGGCGTTGCGTTGATTAATGTAGAAATTTAATTATATCGTTAGGTGCTAAAATGCTGGATGCAAGTAATAATTCATTATTAACCGAAGATGAAAGGAAAATCACACCTGAACTTCCCAAATATTTTTGAGCACACGTAGTCACATTAATTGATTTTAGAAATATTAATTCTGGCAATTAGAAAGTCAACACAACACAATCAAACGATTAAAAATTAAAAATAAAACGGTAACAATTATTTGCTCGAGTGAACGTCAACCTTTTATTTATTAATAGGATTTTTTATTTATACACCAATACATAAAAAATGTAATACTAATTGTAAAACTTATAAAAATGCATATAAAAAATCCATTCACTATTGACTTGAGTAATTATCAAGATTTAATTCAAAAGAATTTAATTTATTCTAAAGATAATATAATTATATAATGTATGTACATTTCCGTACTGTCGATTTTTCCTGTTTTGCTATGTGGCTTTACTAAATAAACTTCGGATTTTTGAGCGTGTCTTTGTTGGCGGAGGTGGAGTTTGATGTGTTGTTGATTTATCTGTTTGCAATTGAGTAACTACGCTATTGCTATTAGATAACGCTAAGCTGGGTTCCTTATTCTTGTTCTCCTTATAGATTATAAAGATTCTAAATATAAATGCCACGAATCCAAGCATGACACCAAGCACCAATGTAAAAAGTCCTAGGGCAGCTGTACAAAAAAACAAATCCAAGACTTTTTAAGTTAACTAAAATTCGTTAATTACAATTACAAACAGTTAATGTTTTTACTACCTTGAGCAACCGAGTCCACTCTAATCTTTCCGATGTAGTAGAGGATTGCAACAATAAATATTGCGATTGCCAAATATGTTAGAAAGACCATCTTTGATTTAAATTAGTAGAAAATGGTATTGGAACACATTCGGATGAAACCAAAACTAATTTGACACTTTTTATTTTAGCGCAAGCGATAAATAAATACAAGTCTAGTGAGTTTACCGATTTCTATGTGAGGAGGTTTATCATTTGTTATCTGACATGGCTGTGCTTGCAATGATGCAGTTTATCTCGATGTTATGTATTGAAGTTTAATGCGCGATAGGAATGATGAAAATGAGTAATTATATGTGCTTCAAGATAGCGGCATATGTATGTAGATAAGAAGTCCCTGAAAACACGGATTTGTAAACGAAAGTGAAAATGTTATGCATTGTAGATTGTAGCGTCTAGCGTTTTCATGCTATTTAATCATATCTAGAATCCAAAGTATCTAGAGTCCAAAATATAACACATGGAGAAAAAATAAAACTTTGAAATTAATTACAATCAGTCATTTTTGTAATTAAAGATGGGATTTATTCAAAACAAGTGTGATTGATTTTCCCGACATGATTGTACAAGAAAAACGACTCGAAATTAAAGTTTGTAGATTAAAAATTACAAGCATTAGCTTACACCATACAAACAACATTGGGGATTTTAAGTGACTCAAACGACAAATCCAGTAACAAGACACACCAAAACGATAGAAAGTTCCGCAAAGAGCACGGTTTGTGAGCTTCTATAAGTTTCTTGAAAGTTCGCTTCGCATCCTATTGCACTCGCTTTGCTATCCATTCCAGGCGCAGCTAAGTGAAGTAGTTTTCGCCCGTCATCACACTTAACCAGTCCATCTGTATAGCATCCCATCACCGCTTTAAAGTTCCTGTTTGTGCAACAAAAAATTGAAAAGCACTTCATAGTTTGATTTCACTTTCAAGATCAAATAAAACTTTGATTACCGATTCCGAAACCACTAAAACTGTGAATTCAAACTATTTAAACAAACAAATAATTTAAAAATCCATTTTTATGATCTGGCGGTATTAAACAGGAAATACATATTAACATTACTAAGATGAAGCAAGAAATGTATGTTGCATGTGAAAAGCTCTACAATTTTAATGCATTTGCGTTCTACAGCCAAAATCTGGGAAAAGAGTCCGAAAAAATCGGAAAGTTCAGTGCAAATATGAAAATTTTTACATTTTTAGGAAACTTTGGACGCTGTAAATAAATAGTTTTTTATTTACCAAATCCGAAAAAACTCAGGAAATTTAACGTAAATTCAAACTTATCAGGAAATACCGGGATGCTTAAAGCGGTACTACATACTACATAAAAAATCATAATAAAAAAACAGATAATTTGATATATTTGAATATATGTAGGTACCTGCACTTGTCTTCGGACTTTTTTTCCACTTCCTGTTTCATGCAGCTCTTAACTTTATCTGCAGTATCAGCCGGGCATTTCAATCTACCGTTAAATGTTTCTGAAATAATAAAAGCGCAATAACACTGAGTTTACATTTTTCTAAAAGTGCAAGTAGTGAAATAAAAGAAATTAATTTTTGATTAGGTATGTACGTATGGTATAAGTCATTTTTTAATTCAAAATAATACTAAGTTCCCTTACGATCAACAAGGGGAAATAGCTGGCTTGTAAGTTGACTGTCAGCCGCTCCAACTCTATCCGATAGCAAGATCAGAGAAAACCCAAGCAGCATCAATTTACAATTAACCTTTACTTTTTGCATCCTTGTTAGTTGTAATTCCTAAGGAAATTATCGATAAGAAAATACTAAATGGAAGCATGCTATAATGCGCATTAAAAATTTCGCCAATTCAAACCGTCGGATTTTGTCATTTGTCCACCGCCGGATAAAATGTCACCTCAAAATAATCGTTGCTTGCCAAAATCGTCGCTAAAAATAGTTGAACTTCGTAATTAAGTCTTACTTTATTAAAGTTAATTCATGCAACTGAATTGAATTTACTAGTCTTTCATGATTTACCTTTTACAACGCGACCATTATTTTGTGGCGACATTTTGTCCGGCGTTGAAAAAGCGACGATTTGGAAGGGAGACATTTTTTAATGCGACCTTATAGGGTCGAATCTATAAAAATATTGTTAAGTAAATACTACAACGATTAGAAGTAATTACTTCATGTTATGATAATAAATCTTATTATATTTTTAGTCTTTAAAATAGACCTATAAAAGTACCGATAATATAATTCCCTTACCGTGAATTGTCGAAAATCAAAAAATATAAGTTTTGATCCGAACCTACGATTCGACTACCAATTATATCTACGACCAAATATGAAGTATTAATAATTATCTTCCACCTTGCTCCTTTTTCATTCTCGAAGTAGTCGTATTAAAATTATGTCCGTTGACTTTTATACTCGATGTTTGCGGTTTTCTCATAGTCAGTTCCTATTGTATTTGAATGAGCTATATTAAAACGCCAAGTTTCTGCAGTGGAGTCGCAGTAAGCCTAACATTTCTGTAGGGTGTGCAAGGAAGTTCAAGGTTAAAATTAACTTTGTATATTCTAAACTTCCGCAAGCCGCAACTTTCCCTAAGCCGAACATTTTTGAACGTCTAAAAGTGAGAATAGCATTACATTTACAATCCATTTACAAGCCATGCTCACATTTTTATCCAGCTCATCGTGTTTTTTAAGCAAAAACTAATTACACATTTGACAAGCAACAGGAACCTACTTTATTGAACTTTCATTAGTATAGGAAAAGAGTGTGCTATTTTTGATTATGCACCTTGTGTGTGTTTTTAATTTAAATTCATACATCTAAAGAAAGTTTGATAATTTGATTTGATTCATTATAATTAGAAATTTTTATTATTTTTACAAAACTTTCAATAAGGCAAATTTTTAAAGAAATACCCAAGTTCCTCTAACGACGATTACACGTGTATTTTAAGACAGGAATCGCAAGAATTTCAACAAAATTTTAGTTGGAATGCTATGAAATGTAAAAGGGAATAATTATATGCGAAGATTCAACCACTGTGGTCAGTTATTGTGGTCTGAAAAACCCACGCCATAGTGGCATTTGCGTTGATGATCCACGTGCCAAAATATTTGTTGAGGATAGTTAATTGTAAAAAATTTAATAATTCAAGTCTAAGGATAAGAAAAATACATACGTTTTTTGGGAGGTATGTATACGCTCATTGGAAATTGGAAAAACATGCATCATTTTTGCTATTCGTCGAATTAAACTACCTATATACTTTACCTTGTGGTATGCTAATTAAATGTGGTCAAGAGTGAAACACTTCAATTTTGGCACCAAAACATTCCCCATGATAATTAATTATGGAACTAATGAAGAAGCTCTAGGAGTAAAACACTTTTTTTCGCTAAAGTAAAAAAGGAAAAATTAAAAGAAATTTAAAAACTGAACGTGAAGAGCCACTAGACAGATGAAAAAACATGGTTGTAAGTTTTTATGAAAACTTGCAGGTTGCTAAGCGATGCTATATGCATACCGTAAAACTTCAAATAAGAGAGCCAGCCTCAAAAGACAGTCGTTCATATTTACAGTGATAGCCGGGGATCTTATTTGAAGTTTTACGGTATTCATAATTTCAAAGTATGTTCTAAAAAAAGTCTTTTTTAAGAAACAAAAACATTTATTGATTGCTTACAATTTTACAAATTAAATTATGTTGCCATAGTGCTTATCACTATAATTACTATATACGTAGTTTTAGGAAGCACATTTCAATCACAAGTTGTAGGTACTGTAATTGTTATAATTATATTCAAAAGTTGCACAGCAAACACTGACTTCCAGAAATAGATCTACATATAAACACGAATCCCAAACTAAACTACATATTATTAATTTGGAAAATTAACAGCGATTTACTAACTACGTCTAAGAAACATATTTTCTAGTGCTGTAAAAGTTCCAAAAGTATCAGCTAAGTACCCACTAAGTAAGTAAACATTTCTTCACTCAATTTCGTCAGTCCCAATCGCTCCTTCATCATCTCTAACTTATCAGTTTCTTGATTTCGGCTTGAATTTTGCTGTTTATTAAAATTCTAAATTACACTTGGAAAATCGAAAGAGCCGCTTGATATTCCCCTAAGCAAGTTGTTCCAGTTCTTCCAAAAATGTCATTTTTTCACTTCTATTCCGTTCCACGTTCCACCCCAGTTCTATTCTAAAACTCATTTCTCATGGTAGTGGCGGTAAAACTTTTACAACATTAATGTTTTTCAGTGATATGCCTATTGCAATTTACCTACATATACCAGAATTTTACTCCTCACGGATTTAAATTTTGCTACACATAGAGCTAGTTTTGAGGTACTGAGTATTAATTTGGGGTGATAATTTATTTGGAAGTTCCAAAATATTCTTTTCGGCAGTTACGAAATATTTTTTTTGGCTGGTTCAGAGTACTTTTTAGTGGTAAAAACTTCAGCAGTTTGAAGTAGAAGTTAATTTGGTTATTTCGTAGTTTCTTTTTTTTATTTGGCAGTTTATGTGTTTATTTGGTAATTCATTACACCTTCTTTTGTATGTATATTGAGTACTAAGTCATGATTTGTGTTACTTGCAACGAAAAGGAAATTATGTTAGCTCATAATTCCTGACACTAGGCAATTTTCGTTGCATTTGTGATAAAGTAGAACTTGTTATTGTTGCTATTGAGCTTTATTGTTAGCTCTCTTCAGCGGGTAGCTGATTTTACAGGGAGAAGACATTTAGAATTAGAGCAAAAATGTAGAAGCGAGTAGGGATGGCACAAGATAAATTCCCTGGAAAACAAAAAATGGGAAATTTCTGGGTATCTTGGGAATTTACTTTTGAGGGATTTTTGAAAATTTTGGACAAAAAAGGGAAAATTGGGAACTGACTTGGAAGTTTTGGGAACTTTGTGAGTGTTGATAATTTTGGAAACTTCGGGAATTTACTTGAGAATTTTCGGAATTTTGAGAATTTATTTGAGAATTTAGGGATTTTACTTGGAAATTTTCGGAATTTTGAGAATTTATTTGAGAATTTAGGGATTTTACTTGGAAATTTTCGGAATTTTGAG
>JAAXYX010002602.1:0-16890 GCA_036851915.1 Ptenothrix huangshanensis
ATAAACCACCAACCAATTTGTTTCCTACCGAGTTATTCATCGCCCTTCAAGTTCACATTCTCTTCCATATACAAAGTGCACAAAAATAATCAATTATGCAATTACACGAGGTAAACTTGAACTAGCAAGAGAAATAACCCTGTTTAGCTGTCCATATTAATCTAATTTAAGATGTAAACCTTTCCAAAAATGGGAAAAATATATTTCCTGGCTTGGCTTCTATGGTGTGTGAGCATCTAGTCTTCAAAGTGTTCTGCGTATTTTTTTTTTTGAAAATGTGCAAAGATTGATAGCCTTAGCTTTGGTGAGGAAACAAAATAGTGGAACTAATGTTCGCGATAAAGGCAGTATTTTGGACCCACGACTTCTACTAAAAGCAATATAATATGTGGTAGTGGTGGTGGTGAGGCTACAATCTACAATACAAAAGCGATATACCTTCTTCTAAAGCTTTTTTTGCTCTTGGTAAGATGCAGAGTTTGGAGAAAGTACATACCTACATACAAACATACACCGTGCCTTCTGGGAAACTATGTATAAGATTTTTATTTTTATTCTCCAACGCTATCTCTATCCTTGGAGTTGTGTATAAATAGAACAATTTGGTCAATCTGAAAAGATGGAAATAGGACGGTTGGCTCTGTCTCAAAAGATATAAATATGACACTTTACTGGCATGATAAAATGTAACTATAATTTGACCGCTAATTTGATGACTTCATCGACCGTGCGAGAAGATATTTAAGCGCACTGTATGACACTTAATAATTGCCGTATATGTATATGTAAATCTAATTCACAGTTGGATCTCCACATTGATACGGAGGAGGGTGACGTGTCAAATTACCACGCAAATGGTGAATTTGACCTAGTGAGCCTTCAGGCCAAGAGAAACTCAAAGGTTTATTCTTGTTGTCCGGAGCCCTACCCAGACGTGACGTATACAATAGTCATGAAAAGAAGGCCAATGTTCTACGTCTTCAACTTGATCATCCCGTGTTTCCTTATCAACGGGATCGGTGAGCTTCTCTCTCTTTTAATCCTTCCCATGCTTTCTATTCCACATCGGCTATTATTATCAGTCCAAAGTAACGCGTAGCAAGTCGTACAAATATTCATAGACACAGTAATACGGTGCTTCCATTTTACGGTTACGGGCATCTTCTAGTATCCCACACACACACATGTATGTCCTAAGTAATAATAATAAAATATAAACATGTGGCATCAGATCTGAATGAACTTTACGAAATTCAATCTAATCTCGAATTTCCACTTTCCCCCGTCTCTTTCCTTTACGGCTCTTTCTCTGGTATTCGTGGTTTTTTTACTTCCAAATCAGATGCTTTTAGAATTTCTTAGTTGCATGGATTCTCGGATTCAATTGGATAGAGGTTGGAGTTGGAAGCTGCACTTGGTTCGAATAAGGAAGCTGAGTTTTGTGAATAAAAATGCGGCCAGATATTGACTATTGACTTTCCCTCCCTGTCTGCAGAAATGATTATAAACATCGAGATTGTATGCTTGAGAGTATTACGACTCACGAAAATAAAAAAAATCTATATAAATTTGGAAAGGAGGAAGAGAAGGTAGGAAGTAGGTGAAAGAAGTGATAGAGAGAGAGCGAGAGATTGATATTATTCTGGATTGAATTCGGCACAGCATTGGATTTCTTTTCTTCCTCCTTTCACCACGATAGTTGACTTGGTTTTGACTGGATCTTCTGTACTTCTTGTTCTTCTTGTTCCTGTTTGTGTACGTTAACCTAGGTCTATACACCAGAACATGTAAATCCTTATCCTATCCATGGGATACAAGGGATCCATGTTACCATAAACACAAAATTGCTCTGCTTACCGATAGGTTTTTATTTTCCATTTCAATTTATTTATGTCTAACATCGTGCTTGTTTGTGGTTACCATTATTATGGACGGTAGTAGGGTTGGGAATAAAATTTATCGTTTGGCATTGATCTGACTTGGAAGATGGGAATCGGAACAACCCGGACGCTCATAGTTGTAGTTGGTACACATTTTTACCCTTTCTTCCCTTTCCCTTTCCTTTCCTTTTTCTATTACATCTGTATCTGAATTTGGTTGTGATTCTGACTCTGATTCTCAAACTGATTCCCGGAGAATACCTTCAACGGTTCTGAGAGCACATGCACATATACCTACATGCAGATAGGCATTATAGTCGTCTTATTGCTCACATAAGTTCCTTTACAGCATCTTTGGCCGTAACTGTATTTACAGATCAGAGATGTAAAGATGTGATGTTGTGAGAAAATGTGAAGGGATTTCGCATAAAATAAACTATCTCACATCATTGAGGAAGCAGTCAGTCACTTCACTTGAGTCAGTCAGTTTCAGCATTGATGGTGAAAAGAAAAGGAATGTGTGCAACTGGCAACGCCTCCCTCATACAGCATTTTTTTGCTCACTCAGATACATTGATTTATTTCTATTCTCTTCAGACACGTTCCATTTTTCCCTCACTTATAGATTGTCCCTCCAACTATTGTCCCCATAATTTCCTCCCACATGTGTATAATCTAGTCATTGATACTTTCCCAGGCAGCGTTCTCCACTTTCTCTCAAAACACATACATGGTGGAAGGAAACAGAAGCAAAAGAGTATTTTGTAGGGAGGGAATCCCATGTTAGTTTTGATTTCTTTGGGCTCGCTCTGCTTTATCACAATCACATCCACACACATACATACAGATATACCTATCCAATGCACAAAGAATATCTGCAACATTAACTCTGGCTCCAGCTTAGTAATTCTATTTTGCACATACACACAAACTTTTTATTAGACTTGTAATGTTATCCTAGGCTCAGACGCTAATTAGTTTTTCCCAAGTGACACTTTTACATGCCCTTCTTAAAGAACGCTTGCAAGGATGAGAATTTTTGCAAGCGTGAAATAATGACAGAAACAGTCATTTCGTCGCCCAACTACATAATTCCTCCTACTTTTCCCTAGTTTTTTTTACTGCTATGGAACATACTTTGAAGTTGTACGTGATCTTTTTCTCCTTAAAAAAATTGGTTTCTAAGTATGTCTAACAAGGAATTGAACTATTTCTTTAAAAAGGAATTTATTTTTATGTAATGTATTTTTATTTTACTGCTATGGTACATACTTTGAAGTTGTACGTGATCTTTTTCTCCTTAAAAAAATTGGTTTCTAAGTATGTCTAACAAGGAATTGAACTATTTCTTTAAAAAGGAATTTATTTTTATGTAATGCATTTTTTCCCTGTTTGAAATGAATATGATAAATTACACGGAGCAGGCGGTAGACGCTGGAGAGAGTCTTGTCTTGTCTTGATTTTTTCAGTGGTTGGATTCGAAATGAGTGTGTAGCTATGTATAAAAGCTGTTGCTGAATAGACCAGAAATGGTAGGTTTGTTCTCACCAGTCAATGTCAAAACCGCAAACAAAGAAGGACGTGAGTTATTTTTTCGTTGGTGAGCGAAATAGAGAAATAAGGAGGGAGAGGAGGAAGGAGGTGTAGTAACATAATATTTTATATTCTATGAGTTTCCGTCGTCTACCATTTAGAATATTATATCATTTAACATTTCGTTAGCATAACGTTCGCAACGTATATGCTCCTCTTCCAAACGGACGATTGTGACTCCATCATTTTGATCCGATGATTCAGCGAATACGAGGCATATACTTAATATATATATATATAAGTACAGATACCTATTATCATATCATAGCTTCCCTTCCCTTGCAATGGCCATAGTCATATGCTAGAGGACAACACCATTGCCATTGTGTTCTTCTCCGTCCGTGTCCGTATCCCTTCATTGGTCGTTGCCTGTTTAGAATGCATATCCCCACAACCAGTGTTCAACCCATAGCTCTCAGACATAATTATACAATATCTGAAGTTGGGAGTTCTAGAGTTAAATCTCCGTCCCTACTCACACTCTACTCAATTCATTCTTTACTTACCAGTTCCACCACTTGAGTCACTTTTTATTATGGAGATTTTTAATATAATAAATCCATCAACATCTTTTTCCAGAAAAAAACACGAAATTTAATCAGTAGTGTCAAGATTGTCTGTGCAAGTTCAGTATTGATGCCTTACTAGAGAATGAAACGGGAAATATGAATGTGGAGCAAAAATCTAGAGGAAGTATAGTAATGTGCCGGGGATGTGAGCTTCGAAATGTGGAGGAAACTGCTGTGCCATTGTCCTATACTCTTCTTCCTCGTCGTCTTCGTTTTCGTCCTCATCTTCGTCCTCGTCCTCGTCTTTGACTGTGTATTCCCCTGCAGTTTCTGTGCAACTGTGCAGTTTGCCATAGAGAATTTCAATCAAACTTTTTTCTACAAGTATTTTCTTTAGATTGCGATTGAGACGTTAAAATTGATTGAGTTTCATCATTCAAGCGTAAAAAAGGATCTTTCGTAAAAATCCTGTAGTAAATACGGTGTCCATATGTGCGTCTATCTATTCTATATGTATGTGGCTCCGAGCTTATGAAAAAAGCAGGATTTATGAGACCTCTCATTTTAAACTTATCCGTCGTTTCGGTCGAGTTATTGAGCGAATTTATACGAGAGCTATTCTAAACCTATTAGGATGTGTGCAATTGATCTTTCGTCCAAAATTAGAGCAGGGCCCGAAGGCCGATAAGAAAGATTACTATTTTTAAAAACATTTACTATTACTATAACTATGTGCGTATACATTACCAGATTTGCCGTTGGCCACTTTTCTTTTCTCTTCTGTGCCATTTTTGCAAACGCTTATTTAGGTACATATACATACTTAGGTACCTACCTATATTGTGTGACTGGCCTGGCACATTACCCACACTTTTACTATACAAGGCTTTGCCTTGACGATTAGTACCCACAACAATTCCTGCACTTTAAGTACAATCTGCAGGATTTTGCGAAATCTCTCGGTTTCCAGGATGATTTTTTACTATGGCTTTTTGATGGCATAATGAGTTCATTTGAATTGCATTTAGGATGATTGTGCATTTAAGGCATAAGCTCCGTATTACTATAATCTTACTGTNGTGACTGGCCTGGCACATTACCCACACTTTTACTATACAAGGCTTTGCCTTGACGATTAGTACCCACAACAATTCCTGCACTTTAAGTACAATCTGCAGGATTTTGCGAAATCTCTCGGTTTCCAGGATGATTTTTTACTATGGCTTTTTGATGGCATAATGAGTTCATTTGAATTGCATTTAGGATGATTGTGCATTTAAGGCATAAGCTCCGTATTACTATAATCTTACTGTATGCACCTACACAAGGTTTGGCTTGCGTTTCCTCACAGACATCCTAGAAAGTAGCTTAAGGTTGTCCTTGTCATCTTAATTCGTAAATGTGGTGATGAGGGTGATACGAATGATAATGCTCAGCCATCATGTTCTTGTTATGTAGGTATGTAGATTTGGCAGTATATGTAATACCGTTTTTAGAGATGGCACTGTACATACTATGTAGACACTAGACAGGTATGTTGGTCTAAGGAGCTCATTTAATTTAATTTGAACTTTAAGTGAGCATGGCCGAGACTTGAGATCTATTTATGGCTCATTTCCTTACGAAGCGTCGTAAATGACACATAAGTTATCAACTAACAACCGACGATTCCTAATTCAATATAGCAAAAATAGTTTGGAAGAAGCTCTCTCATAAGTACTACTTCCACTCTTCAACAAATGTAACTGCTATTACGCTGCACTGTGCCCAGATTATATTACCTACTTCACCTATTAATTCAATCCAAGCCAAGCCAAACCAGTGCAGAGACTAGAGAGTATCATCTTCCAGGTGTACTTTCGGTAATTACTAAGGTATAGGAAGGATAGGATCATGTCGACATTGAAACTTACACTTAGGTATACACATGGTCACTTGAGAAGGAAAGCAAACGTAGGTGTCTATACACGATACTTGTCTACATACACTGGCGATTGGATTGGAATTAAACTTGCAAGTTGTAACTCTGTCGTTTTTACCCGAGAAATTTAAATTGCATTAGGAACACGAGATTATTGACAGAACAGAAGGAAACTATTAGAATTACTCAGGAGATAGTAAAACATGAAACTAAAGTAAAAACTAGGTTGCGCATTAATTAAAAGGATGGAATTGAAATTGAAACTTACTATCCATTCCATTCGTTTTTCTATCCCATCCTTGGTAAATTGAGAGTTGTGATTTCCCCAATTCCTAGCATTGTGGATTGACACAGGAGACAGGAGGATACTAAATCCAATTTAAATGTGCAACTCAGGTGTGGTGGAAAACTTTTTTTTATTAATTATGGCCCATTCCTTCTTTTCTTCGGGCATTACCTACCTACACATTACACTGACTCGATCGATCTTACTCTTATCCGGCCAACGAGTGCGACTTACAATTACAGCTGTCTCTACCCTACCCAACTATCCAAATCCTACTCTTTTATGCGGGTACCTACTGAAATCGTTGAACTTATCATACTAACACTAAGTAACTAGGTATGTAGGTATTATATTATATCTATAGATTCGTCGCTTTAGCTTTATAATTTCTCAATTCATTACAATTTTGCGTAGATACCCATAGGTACATTGGCATTGCATTTGAATGCGATTAATTTTCAGTTACTATCTGTAGGCAGTCTGCTCAACACAGCGCCCACATGAAGACATAATTATAAATAAGATAAAACCGATTGAAAGTGGCCAACTTTTTTCAATCAGGGCACCCTAATTTATCAAATTTTGTGTGGGTACACTGCATTGTCGCAAATTGAAATGTCTCGAATTTAAAAATCATAAACCTGGAACCAATCGAACCTCTGATGAGTCGGTTTTCGGTGATCGCAATGATTATCGACTGAATGAGCTAAAGATGAGTAGTAGGTGAGTAATAAATGAATCCGAATGAGCTCGAGCTTTACGACAAACTTTTTATTTCGACACATCTCTCGCCCATCTTGAACTCCTTCGAATTCCTTTACATTGACTCATAAAATCAAGAAAGTTCAGTGACACTCCGGTTCATTAAAGGTTAATTGGTTCGAGATGTATTTAGGTATAAGTTCGAGATTCCCACTTATGAGAGTGTACGCACGCTGAAAAAACTGGATCATCTTACGATTAATTCTACTTGCATTTAAGAAAATTGTGAATGCAATTAGGATGCATCTTAAGTGCACAAAAAACGCTTTAAAAATGCATCCTGAACTGCGAAAATGCGATTTAGATACGCATTAGATTTTTAGATAGACGCATTCTAACTGCTTGTTCATAATTCTTCTAAATGCGAGTAGGTTTTTGTCGTGTTAGATGCATTTTTCATGTTTAAAGATTCTTCATTTGTCACAGTGTAGGCACTTCGACCGACCTTCGTAGAAGTTTATCAAAGTTGTTCTTTTAATTCGAGTTCACACAGGGGAGTATCATTAGTTGGAGAATTTTACGTGGGAAGGTGAGACCAGGAGGTAACGATGAGATGACAATGTGGCAAATAAAAGAGAGAGTCGCTATGAAATTGAAAGTTGTCGAAGTTGGTTTGGTTTGATATAAAATGTCAGCATGACATACTTAGTAAATTAATCATTATTGGATTACCTACTACCTACAAACGGAGTTTCCAATCGTGACTGCTAAGTGAGATAAATTAGATTAAAATAGTGATTCGCATGACACGACCAATTATGTGTTTCTCTAAAACTTGTAATTCTCATTTCACAATTTTGGTGGATTGTGGATTCGATCGAATCAAATGCAGGGAATTCGTTAGATCCGATTGAAGGTGGTAAATCTGGTAAGCTGAACCGAAGCTAGTATGGCTTTCCCTTCGCGTGGACAGGTAACGGGTTGATTACTGATGGTGTTTCCGTTCCCGCAAAGTCGTTGCAGTCGTAGCTTTAAAAGTGGTTTGTATTTGTATTTTATTCCCCTGTAGGAACATGGTGTACACTTGTCGTATGATTTGATAGGAAAGAATACGAATGCGAATTCGAATGAGAATGTTGAGTGGAGATATGTACACCCACACATAATTCCATCTTCGCTTGCTACAATTGGCTTAGAGTCGTTGTCTTCCCCATCCTGTGCATCTACTTTTCTACTTTTGAGCAAGTATCGACTATCTGTATGAGGAGCTTGTGCTATATGACATACCAATGTAGGTAGTAGTGAAAGCCGTCGCCGTCAACATGGATAGAGATAGACGTGCCGTATTCATTCGTGTGATGAGGATGAGCCTTGAACCATGACGACTACCTTCAGTGCCGGTGTGAACGTGTGAATGAAAGTAGCAAGTGCGACTACGAGAGAATATGATAAAAGGTCGAAATGGAATTGGGTAAATCGATGCTCCACTTTGTTGTGGTTGTTGAAAATTCTAGGTAATGAAGTAAGCTCTATATTTGACATGACATTTCAATTTCCACTTAGGCATGAATGCTATAGTCCCTATATTCCCATGCACTACACATGGATATATGCAAACATCTCTCCAACTACATACCTAAATACAAATGTACATACGTAGATTGGCACCCTATGTACACAAATCAAATATGTTCTGTGGGGGTCAAAGTTGAGCTTTCAAAACGGTCCGACAAGAAATGAGTGCATTGGAATGACTGGAAAAGATTTATCTATGAATGATTTATGGTCAATGGCTAAAAGCACAGATTCTAATTCCATTATTGCTTGTCTCCCAATGCGTAGGAAGGAAAGAATAATGGAGTTGAAATATTTACGAAAATAACATAGGTAGGTACATACATAATGCCTGATTCCTGGTTTTTGCCTGGGTCTCACAATCAGACGTGTAGATATAGTATACGTACAGATGCGTTCATCATCATAGTTTCTCCATTGTTTTTGTGTAGGATCGACCTCATGTCTTTTTTCCAAACCAAAGTTAATGGATTCGCTGGAGCAGGACTGGGGTCACTAATAGAGTTACACGGTCCAATTAATTCCCTTTATTTGCAGAGTAATTATAGGAACTGATAAAGTTGATCCCGTGTACATTGGAATTGTGACTAGAGCAGATGTATCCTTTCTTCTCAATTTCATGCTTCAGTCATTACTCACACTTCACACGGAATCTCACTCTTAATCGAATTTAATGCTGTGGTTCGAGCAACTTTGTGTCAGATTTGAAGTGTAGGAAATGAAGGAAAGTCTCAATCGTTGAGTCGGTGGGTTAGGCTCTAGGTATGGCTAGGTAGGTACATATGGATTGTTGTGAATTATTGGGAAATTTGCAAGTCCTGTGAAGGAGGTAGGTACTTGAGATCTTACTACTGTTTTCCCCTTTCGTGTTTCTCAAACCATTACCATTACGTAACTTTTAGCTCTTTGTCCTTGTCCTGAGTCCTGAGCTGTGGGTTTCCAACTACTAGGTATGTATAGTCACGGACAACCGCATACAATTACATAGCAACATTGTACGTAACGTACTTAGTGCCCACTTTGGTATTTAGATTTTATTCGAAGCAGTTTACTCAAGAAATTNATTACGTAGCAACATTGTACGTAACGTACTTAGTGCCCACTTTGGTATTTAGATTTTATTCGAAGCAGTTTACTCAAGAAATTATTTCGGCCTAACATGTCAATCCTAACTTGCTTGGATGGTTCTTATTGCTCTTGCAAGCTTCACCTTCACGTATGTACCTTAGGTATCTACGTCACTTAGAAGATTCTGTTCGCCAAGAATTAAGTAAAATAATGGTTTGGGGTGAAATCAATGACAGTTTTACTGATTGCACCAATTTCGGCCTAGTAACGGATTACCAATTTGTTACTTCTTTATTAATAACTGTTGCTATTAATTTGTTCGCTAATAGGTTTAGTGATTTTGTTGGTGGCTTGCGGCCATTGCTGAGAGAGCCGTTGAACTCTCTTGGGGTTGAACTTGTTCAATTTCTCCTGTAAATAGAAGTAATCATGGAGGATAATGAGGTTTGCTAAAATCCTAGTGGGCATGAATAGAATCATTCAGTCAACTTTTGCGGGGAAATAAAGCCATATTTCAAAATCGTTTCATTTTCTTAGAATCAAACAAGTACAACGAGGTGACAGCTTGATCGAATATCTGTATTTCGTTACCCTTTTAATATTCATAGAATACGAAAGGCTCATGGGGGTCCAGTGTTGCACATTGTTCATTTATATTTATGAAAAGGTCGGTATTATGCTGGTGCTGGTGCTAGTGCTAGAGCCCACAGTGACCTGCAACCAAATTCCAGGATGAAGTCGAAGGGAACGAGAAATGTTTTGTATGGAATTTGAAATTTGGAATGTGGCGATTTCTTATCGTATCGAATATACTAATTGTACCTATCGCCTATTTATGTATATATCCCGGGCCTAGCCTAAAAGTAATTATAATAGAAGGTCTAGTTTGACTGAAAATTCGTTGAATAATTCTGCAAGGAAATTAGCATAGCGGTCGTAGTATCCATTGTATCGATCCATAATCCACTGGGTAAATCAAACCGTAGTCAATTACCTATTCTTGAATAAATAACCCACAGATGATAAATCGTTGGTGATTAAATCCGACTACGTGTAGCTTTAATAATAATGGAATGGATGTTTCACTTGAGCTTGGGCCATCCATTTCCGCTCTACCAGCAGCTTTTCCATTCTTTCTAGAGGAACTCCTATTACCAACATAAAACCGAAGCCGGTGAAATGAAGGAGAGAATGAAATGAGTACATGACAATCGTCAACTATGCACCAAAATGTAATGTGTACAATTGCGCTTAAGAATGACATTAAGAATGATTAATTCGATGACAGACAGTTTTGCGGAATTATTCTGTTAAGCTCACTAGTTAGCTCTGAAGTACTTTACTGGCATCGCATCGCATCGCATCGCATCATATTGCATTGCATGGCATGGCATGGCATCGTCTCAAGTGCAGAGAGTGGGCGACAGGCTGTATGAATATAAATTATATTTCCAACTACGACTATACTCATTATTTAGGATTAAGATTAGTTGAGCGATTACTTGCAGCAAGGATTTATACCTATTTATATACGTACCCACATATCCACTCATTGGTTTTCTCAAATTTATGTATTCAGCAAGTTCTACACACTCCAGGGTTTTTATAATTTTTCAACCATCTTCGTCTCAAGTAAGTAATTAAATGTCAAATTGTATTGTAAGAAGATTATGTTTTCATTTCGTAATAATAACTGCAAATGTCACGTAATAAAAAGGTTATCATGGTGCACACTCTTCACGATTAAGTACCTATTTCTTCTTGCTAGCGTAAACAAATATTCCATCTACCTTTAAGGGTTAAAAATAGGTCAACATATTTTGTTTTCGTCTCCACAGACTTGTGCAAGAGGCTCCTAAGGGTTCAAGTAATTAAAGACATCCTTTGATCTATCGTAAGTAAAATGGTTTTGCCAATTTAAATTATTCTACGAAAGGCATGATTTCAACTTCAACCAACCGGATGTACTATATATGCATATGCGGGAAACGTAATTGCATACCTGATTTTAGTTTAAGATTAAAATACATCTGATGGGAATGCGCAATTCGGAAGAAATTGTGGTTGCGAGGGAAGTGCCTTTTAAACCCGTTCCGTGTAAAAAAAAAAGTTGGCTGTAAAAACATTCGACACCTTCCTCTCCTTTGTTTCCTTTTCACACCACACACGACACATGCATTGGAATTGGGACCTTGGTCGGAGCACCCAGACCAGGGTAGGTAGGGGATACACACGTGAGAATGAGAATGATTATCACTGTAGGCTCTAGCTGCTGCCTGCCTATAGTACTCGTTGCTTTTTCAAAACTCAATTTCAGCAATCAAATTTTCCGGGAAATTTTCACGTTCGGATTTTACCCGGAAGGACAAATTCTCCGGGGAATTGGATTACCACGAGCATACCACTGGCATAGAAATACATGAACTTTGTACATATACACGCACTCACAAAGAGAAGGAATTTCACCTTTGATTAATCTTTTTTATCCTGATTGGACTGATTATGATGTGGAAATTGAAATGAAAAAATAAATGCTAAGTAGATGTAGCATGTTGTTGGAAAATGATTCTGTTGATTTTGTTTTCACTTCCTGCCTCCTACTCAAAATCTATGTACTTGTGTTGGGATTCTCCGCCTGACTTGGCCCTCGCACGCAGCCCTCCTCGTTTTCTTTGTGCCAAGTGACTCTGGAGAGAAAGTGACGCTGGGGATTTCAGCACTTCTTTCCATGACTGTCTTTCTCATGACGATCCGGGAGAGCTTACCACCAACAGAAAAGACACCATTGATCGGTAAAAACTTAATAAACCACTACTATGTACTAGCTACTGTCCCACATAATATTTGATTTTCAGCTACTTTTAACCTCTAAAGTCTTTCAAGCCATGCATGCATACAGTATATAGTATTCTATATATAATTATAAGGAATAAAATGATTTGATTATTTCAAAAAAGCGCAATATGTAATGTCGTAGCTTCTAATTTACACTTAGCAAGTTTGAAGCTTTTGACGTTGTTCAAGCTTTCATCTGACTCGACCTCCGTTTTGTAAACTTCACCAAATAACTTATGCATACAAAGATATGCCTTTCACTTGAGGTTTCTTCAATCCACATGTACATAGATAGTACCTATATACATATAGAGATAGATAGATGTATGTATGTACATGTGAGCCAGCAGAATATTTTTTTCACATGTGCGTAGGTGTTTTCATGTAAACTTGACAATTTCCATACGTCAGTCTTTTCTTATTTCCTGCCATATCACATTATTGAATATTTTCAATCCCCCGAATAATTCCCCATTCCCTCAAAAGTCATCCGGCGGAGCAAATTCAAATAAGTATATTATTCCTACTATGAGCATGCATAATGTATGAATGTGTGGGTATCTCATGCATGTTGCTTTGGTATGTTTTAAAGGCAATGATGTGTATTCAACTCATCTTGTTTACAGATACATATGTAAGGAAAGGAGGAAATGTTAGTTGGAGGAACGATGAACTGAAAGTTGGACCTTATTTCAAAGGATTATTTTTTGTGGCTCAGAAACGAGATTTGATATTAAAAAATAATGAAAAGACTACTTGAGAAAATTGCTAATGATTGGTTGGTCGTATTTGGTTTGAAATCTTATAGGAGTTTACTACGGGGTGAGCATCTGTATCGTGACATTTGCCTCAGCCATGGCAGTTGTTACCTTGAACATACATCATCGTGGAGTTCGTGGAGTACAAGTTCCTAGAATATTACGTTTCTTGGTACTCCGCTGCTGTGCAAAACTTCTTTTAGTGCAGAGCAGTACGGAGCCTCCAGATGATCCCAAGGAGCAAGTGGATAATTTCAGAGAAATTCGTCTTCAGTTAAACGTATGGCTTTCCTTACTTATATAATTACTCACACATACCAGTTCTCCGGAACGAAAGTACCTACGTTCATACCTACACTACGTTCATACCTTCCTCCATGTCTGCTTCTATGTTCAAGTTGCAACTCAGATCTTAGCCTTATCGAATTATACTTACCTCACTCGCGATTATGTAAGTGTCATGTCCTACCCAGGGACATCCAATTCGAGCTCAAGTCCCAGCATCCAGACCTAAATCCGGATCCAGGCTAGGAGATCCGATTAGAACGCCTGTAATACATGTTCCTTCGTGGCAAGGTGCTGGTAATGGTACTTGTTCTTGGACGGGAAACGCAACTAACTGCTACTCTCCATCACAGAAACATTATATATTTGCTTTTAATTGAACAAGTTGAACACACTTGGATTGCTGTTGCAGGTTGAATCAGGATCGTAGTATGTTTATCTTTCATTCCAAGCACCTATTCCTTCTACTTTTACTTGTAGTGGAAGTGGCATTAGAACTATATAGTGACTGGTTGCTTGTTACCGCTTGTATCTTTCGATAATCTTACCGATTTCCTTCACTCACTACATAATTTATCCGTATACTAATAGTATAACCTTCGAGATTCTCTCATTCGCTGGGGATAATGTTGGAGTTGGATTTATTCTCCTAGTGCTAGTATTCGTCTCACTGTATCTCCAGCTGCATCTATTTCCTTTCTTCTACATTGCCGGAGGTAATGACGTATGGCAAATGAAGCAGATTTTCCCACAACTTTCCTACAATATGAATGTCTCCGTAGTCGCTTCTGTTCTGTTCTGTTCTGTTGTTTGTAGTCAAGTGAACGGGAGATCAAATATCAAATGCCAATAATCGTGTCATATTCCCAGCTCCCAACTTTGATCGTTCATTATAAATATTTGGTTCATCTCATTTCTATCCCGAAATAGACGATCTTTTACGAATCGTGACTCCAGCTTGAGCATCATTTTGTCGTCGTCGTCATCATCATCATCATCATCATCATTATCATCTGTCATCAGCATCATTTATTTTGATTCCATGTAGTAATTTTTACCGTATCTTTATTCAACATGCTGTAATCGTAATCTGATACAGCTCCCGATCGATGGATTTTATCAACCTACTCTTGCAATAAGCTATTACAATCTACGGGGAAATAATTTTTCAAAGTCAATTTAAAATCAAATTCAGCGGTGGATGTAATTACTAGTAGTATGCCTATACCTGGTATCTATTCTGATTGCTTACTTTATGGATGAATTTATTTATGTATTCACTCATATTTTCTAAGTCAATTTCCTCGAGCAACTGCGCAAGTTATATGTAAATATGTATATCCTCCAGACTCTAAAATGTAGCTGGTATATAAAGCGGTAAGTGAGTGGAATCTAAAAAGTGGGAATTAGGAACTGAGCGAGGATAAATTGTTTTCGTAGGCAGTATCTATGAAGTTATGCAAAATTTATTATCCTCTCGATTTCAAACGGGGAGACTTGGCATCAAAGTGTTTACCTGTATGTACATACATAATGTGTCCATGTTGAGATTGAAAATTTAGCACAACTACTAAATACAATACGTGATAATTGGCAAACTTTGGGGATAAATAGGTAGGAATAGAAGACTAAAATAGAATCTACTTTAAAATCATGGTTAAGATGTTAGTAAAGAAATTGAAAATTCTTTAACATGTACTATTAAGGACGTGAAGTAAGCAGTATATGTTTATAGGTAGGTAATAAGAGTTGCTGTAGATTGCTACCTAGAAACCCATTCCAGTTTGTCTGAAATTGAAAGGAAAGATACCAGAACGAGACCAGGGCAATGGACATCCTTTCAACATAATGTAGATACATCTACCAACCCATGCATTTTGCCAAAGCCAAAGCCAATGCCAATACCAATACCAAGGCAATCATAGACCCAAACCCAAGTCACAAACGTCCCAAAAATAAATTGGAGTCACCTTTACCATTTTCACCAAACAGTATTCCTGGCATTCCGCTACTAAGTAATCGGATAGGATCCAATGGTTTGAAATGGTTTACCGTGTCTCATGAATTCTACCAATTCATTTTTTTCCCATCTTAATCGTTTTCTTGTCGTCTTTCTCTTGCATAGTGAATAACAAGGAAGGGAAGCATTAAACATTCCACTATCTCAGATTCAAACTCCGATTCCTGTCCAACTTCACAACGTGCATGACAAGGGTTTGCCATAGCATAGAACAAATTGTTTTTCACGTAGAATGGATTGAATCGAAGGTGGCAACGTGACTTTAATGTGACAGTACTGGATATGATAAAAATGTACATAATAATTGATGGAAAGTGCACATATGCACATATGTATTGACCTTTATATTTGTACGGCATTGGAATTAGCGTTGGTGTTGGTGTTGGCGTTGGCGTTGGCATTCATTGCAAGGAATAATTCATGGCACTTGGGAGAGCCCTATACGATAAAGATAGTTTCGGATTTTANTAATGTGACAGTACTGGATATGATAAAAATGTACATAATAATTGATGGAAAGTGCACATATGCACGTATGTATTGACCTTTATATTTGTAAGGCATTGGAATTAGCGTTGGTGTTGGTGTTGGCGTTGGCATTCATTGCAAGGAATAATTCATGGCACTTGGGAGAGCCCTATACGATATACGATAGTTTCGGATTTTAACTAATAAGAAGAAATAAGGACAGCGAGATGTCTTGAGTCAAGTCTGGCGGAAGAAAAATTCATATTTGAATAGAAAATAAATGGCGTAGGCATCCACACTCATTTTTCAGCCTGTAGGTGTAGTTGGTTTGCATTTGGCAGTGATGAAAAGTTGAAGGTAACAAATGTGGGAGCTTCCTTCACCTCCAGCCCTTACTTCATACACACAGCTTTCACGGACTTCAATAAAAATGGGTATCCGGGTGAAAGTAATGCTTCCTCTTAGGAATGATAGGAGCAGGCGTTATATGTACACAACACAAAGTGTGTGTGTTATGTACTTGTACCATGGTCTTGGACTTGGTTTTGGTTTTGGATTTGGATTTGCTCGTCTTTCTGGACTATAGTAGGTACAGTATAGTAGTGCATATGTATGGGTAACAGACTAAGAAAATGGGGCTCCTATGCCTACGCTGCTCCATTCACAACTCACAAGGACAATTTGCTTCTGAAATATTGAATCTGTGGAACATTAGAGGAAAAAAATGAAAACTAAAAAAAGTTATTGCAGTGACTCAGGACAAAAGTTGTGTCGATTTGTACGAGTAAAAGTTCGTTAACGCACATCTTTAGTTACGCTCTACATTTCCACACCATAGTTACGAATCCACTAAAGTTGTCAATAACAAAGAAAACTAATTATAAGAAACAGAAACTTGAAGGCTGACGAATAGAACTTATAGAACACGGATGCTTATTATTTCCCGTATTTTTTCCTGGTCATAGGCATGAGTATAGCATGCCTATATAC
>JAAXYX010002603.1:0-16883 GCA_036851915.1 Ptenothrix huangshanensis
ACAATTATTCACGCTCGCACATTCTACTTTCCCTCAACGCTTCCCCTACGTTTCACTTGGACCCAAACACTCCAATTCAACCGGACACGGTCATCCAAGCCATGCAATCTTAGCCCATCCGTTTTACCAACTTATAAAATACGTTCGTCCAAAATCAGTGGAAACGGTTCCGGAATGAAATGAATGTGTGCGGCTTAGTTTTTGAACGAGACGGCGGATGGAGAGTGAAGCTGAGAGTGAGACTGCGTGGGGAGGGTACGCGTGGAAATCATGCTACGTGTTGTCAAAACCACTACAGAACCAACTCTAATTACATGTGCATCATTTTACAACATTCAGTCTTGGTAGGGATCCACTTACTTGCGTTATTCTTTGCTTGAGCACGGCAAATAGAAAGATAAGTGATGAAATTCATTTAAATGGCACAATTAATCATTAGTTGACGGTACTTAGAATTAGATTAGTATAATTTGTTTTGTGTTATACAAGTCTTGTGGTCTATACATTGGAATGTTTATATTATTCTTACACTTGGCCCTTGAACTTTGCTGACCAAGTTGGAGGACTCAAATGGAGGTCTAATGATGTTTGGCGGTTCCGTTGTCAGTTCCGAGTGCGACATGGCGGGTGGGGACCGGATCAGTTCTCCCATCTGCATTACATGTTCACATTTTCACATGACTCAAACCCTTTCTCTCGCAATTCCGCAGGTACGCTCAATTAACTACCAAGAATCAACATGAGCCTCGTAATTGGGAATTGGTAGGAAGTGAAGAAAACGTACCAGAATGGGCTTCCAGCCCTCAGACACGCGTCCGAATAGACGCTCTTCGTCTTTCACGAAAGCAATCGTTCCTACCGGACTCAACTCGGACATCTTTCAACGGAAAAAACCGGCATATTAATAAGACTTGATAGAAGAGAAAGAGATGGTTGGAAAAGTGTGCTTCATGCCCTCACTTACTTTAAGCATGGCTTCTCGCGTCAAAAAGACAACAGCTCCAGGGACGATCTTGGATGGCTCTCCATGTCTCCCAGGAGGTCCTGGGGGTCCTGCATTTGCATTTTATTTACATGTTATTCCTTTCATCTTTCTACTGCGTAAGCTTTTCCAAAGAACAATTGAGTTTTGAGAATCATGCATAAGTGTTATATAAGTTTGTTCACACCAAATTGGTTGCCATTCGTGCTTGGGCTACTTTCTCTGAGCCGAGCTCTCAGACCAGAAATTCCTGTTTTTCCTTCGTATGCATTTTAGAGGATATGATACGAATGATTTTAAATATTTCTCAATGAAACATAATGTAGTGAGAAAGTGGAAGGATCGAAAGAGTGAGAAAAGCCTTTTACCTGGTGCTCCATACCCGGGCGCCCCAGCTGGACCGATGGGTCCGATTTCGCCTTGTTCGCCCACAATTGATAAACCTGGAGGGCCTATATCGCCTTTCGGCCCCGGTGGCCCTTGAACCGGGATGTACATGGGACCGCGCTTGTCGTCATAATATTCTTCTACATCCAATCAAATTTAACACATCCAACTCTCATTTACAACGCCAACTTTTCAAACTGGCTTTTCCCACAAGATTTTTCACAACAGTGTAACAGACACATTTTAATACACCACTGGTGTTTATCAGCAATATGTTATTCCATTGTGAAGCAAAAAGAAACGTTTTAAATTCAAGCGCTAAATTTGAAGTGCCTCAAAACCCGCTACTTATTCACGCATAAAATCAGAAATGGTAGCATGTAATACGACTGATTTTGAACCACTGGACATGGAAAACTTGTACTCACGGTTTATTCCGGGCCCAGGAGGTCCTGGTGGCCCAGGGGGTCCTGGGGGACCGGGAGGACCCGGGGGACTTCTTAAGCCGGACACTTCGTATTTGAAAAAATTGTCGGGTAATACAGCAGGTTCACCTTTTTCTCCTTTAGGACCTTGGACACTCAAGCCAGGAGGACCTGGTCTTCCCTGTGAAACATACGGGATATTAGCAACGTGGAGATACCTGCCTTTTCAAAAGCTCACGCGAGGCACCGTTCGCAATTGTTTGCAAGGCAATTATAAACCAGGTGCTTCGAGCGATCAAAAGCGAATATCTGACAGTACCCCTTGATTCTGTTCCACGGAGCATGAGAAATGAACAAGAAAAGAAGAGCACAGCTTAGTTAATTTAGTTGAGTTGATGAAGGTGTGGTGATGGAAACATGTAAGCGATAGTGAATGGTGAGCAAAGTATGGAAATAGTAAAAGCCCAGAGAAATTCGTTACTTACCGGCCAACCAGGAATACCGATCTCTCCAGTTGGACCTGGAGGCCCAGGAGGCCCGGGCTTCCCTCTCTTCCCACGCTTCCCTTGATCCCCTTTGTCACCCTTTCAAGAGAACACATGCATTTCATTGAGTCAAGTGTGGGAAAGACAGCGATTCCTCATTCCTCATTTACTCCAGTGCATTGCATTCCACAAGAATAAAATATCTACGCTGCACTTGAGTGGGGAGAACGTACCTTGACTACTTGAACAGAACCACCTGATTCAACAACATTCGAAATCCCTGGAGGCCCGCGTTCTCCTTTTTCTCCAGCTTTACCTGGCATTCCAGGAAGTCCTCGTTCCCCCTGCAACCAAATGTCAATAATTGGAGAAATGACACGCGATTGATTGAAAGTGTTTTAGAAGAGGGTGGAAGGTGAGTGGATGTGAAAGGGGAAGGAAACTTACGGAGGGCCCAAGTGGACCAGGATCGCCCCTCTCCCCTTTTAGTGTCGTGATGGAGTTGAGTAGGTCCTGAGAGATTGACGACCCCGGAGGACCTGGAGGACCAGCACTGCCTTTTTCTCCGGCTACTCCTTGTTTACCGTCCTTCCCTGGCAGTCCTGAATATCAGAAGAAAAGGAAAGCCAGTTTTAGGTGGGGTTGAGCGAGGCGAAAATATCTGAGGGAGAGCTTACCTGGAGTGCCGTCTATGCCGGGAGGTCCTTGGAGTCCGGTCGAGCCAATGTCGCCTTTAGGACCCGTGAATCCCTTGAAAGAGAATGTTGGAGGTGATTAGCAAGTGAGGTTTTGGATTTGTGAAATAAATGGGAAGGAGACTAAGAGCTAAGATGCAGTAGGAAAGAGTGAAAGGTCCTTTTACCCGCTCGCCTTTATCCCCCTTTATCCCTTTGTTGCCTCTTTCTCCCTTTCCGTTTGAATGAGGAGACGAGAAGCGGCGAGGAGACAGAAAGCAGACGTAAAAGTGAGACAAGAGATTCCGACGACAGTCCCGATAGGAAGGCATTTAATGAAAAACGGGAGGAAATTAGTGTCCACACAAAAGCGTTATTAGCAAATCTCAGCCATGCATACAAGGCTGCACGTAGCTAATGCAGCCACACGCTTCACTCTTGACTGCACCGTCAGCCACACACAACATTGCATTGCATCACTCCCTCGTATTAGTTCTCGCTAGCCAAGCGCTACTTATCCTCCGGAGAAATAATAATAATTAATTGCTACGATTATCTGTGCAGTGATGCAGTGACACTAAGTTGAATAAGTTACCTTGTCGCCTTGGAAACCCTTTTCACCCTTTTGTCCCACCAAACCACTCTCTCCTTTGTCGCCCTTCGGTCCCGGCATTCCTGGTCTGCTCATTATTTGACTTCCCCCCATTTGCTCCTGAATTTACAACCAACACAAATCTTTTCAGCATTTCCCCAATCCACCACAAGCACCATCATTTCGCGCCAACCACACCATCCTCCGAAAAATCACTTGCACATCTTCCCCTCCCTCGTCACCTCTGACCTGTGCCTTTCCCCTGCTTCCGTCCTCTCAACCTGGCACTCGTCACAGGTAACACTCGAGCTTTGATTCAAGCCGCAAGTTGGGGCTGGAAGTGAAAGCGCACATGTTCCTTCACACACACACATGAACCAGCTGAGAGTGTGGAAATGAAACAAGATAAAAGGAGTGGTGCGTGGAGACACATACGCATGATAAGCTAAGAGTACGAGAAAGCAAACCTTGAGCAGGTTTCTTGGTCTCCAGTCCGGCTGCATGTTAAAAATAGCTATTATTATTATTGCCCTTTTCCTTGTTTTTCCGTCGCAACTCCCTTCCTTACACACTCTACCCACGCTCCACTGAGTGGCTACGTTGATTTTTATGACTAGGGAACTACCGTGCTTCTGATTGCGGTGATTATTGAATTATTTTAAAGGGTCATCGAGACTACAGACTATCGGGGGCTGAGGGGAAAGGAAGGCAGTAATACTCACATCGAATCCAATTAAGTTGGGTGCTCCGGATGGGCCAGATGGGCCAGGTAGTCCAGGTAAACCCGGTGGTCCAGAAACGCCAGGCTCGCCTGAATAATAATCACGACAATTATCATTAGAATGCTGAAAGAACAGGAGGCCAAGTGTTCGCGTACAAGTGCGTATGGTGGGATGTGGGAGCAGAGATTGGACGGAAACTTGTTTGCTTTTTATGCCCACATGAGGTGGTGGTGATAATGGAGTGTTTTGATTTGACACGGCATGAGTGGAATGGAATGGACGGAGCAGCTGCCGAGGGATTTGGCAGTGGAGGAGCAGTTAAGAGGGTAGCTAATAAGCGGTAATAAGCACTCTTGCGCTAGGAAATGAGTGAAATGAACGTGTAATGGGAGACAAGAGAATCAATTAAAGACTGCGTACCTTTGGGTCCTTGGATTCCTTCGGGTCCTGGCGATCCAATGTCTCCCCGTTCGCCCTTCTCGCCTTGGATTCCCTGCTTCCCTTCTGGTCCTGGCATTCCAGGCAGTCCCTGCATCAAGACACGCAATTACCTCACCATCACCCCACACACGCCGTCCCTTCCACTTGCTCGAGGGAGGAATTGCAGAAATTGTGCAAGTGGAGGTGCATACCTGCGGCCCCATCGGGCCTTCTTGTCCATCAATGCCAGGCAGCCCACGGAAGGTCTGAGGGAGCTGGAGAAGGATCTCGCTGTAGTTGCAAGCACACCGACCTCCAGTATCCGACGGCGCAGGCTATATTTACCCATTAGAAAGTTTACCTTGTCATTTAGCATGCATTAGCACTTGGTACACATAATTATCCACATTCCAATGCTCTTGTCTTTTCCTCATTGCTATCTCACTACCTCACCACCTCGCGCAAACCACGCATTCAACTCGTCCAACTCACTCCGCAACTACGTGTGTCTGTAGCTCTGGCGACTGCTCTCCACGCTCTTTGCTCCCAAGTCACGTCAACGCATATTAACTACCTCTTCTCATTTCCCTTGTTCCGCACTTTCCGGCGATTGCCGTGCAGGAGTTCAAGGAATTCTCCACAATTCTCGGCAACAAAGATGGGAAGGCGAGGCTTAGAACGAGTGCTGATTATTCCTCACCTAAGCCCACCTACCTCCTTGTACCGAGAGTGAGTGGAAACAAGAAGATAGTGGACGGCCAAACTGACAGCTCAGCCTACTCCGTCCACTGTTTCGAGCTCTAGAATAATTGAGAATAAGTAAAATAAGGAAAGAAAGGATACGCTGAGCGACGTCTGTAGAGTTGAAAGTGGGTCGACAGGACAGAGGAGTGACTACGGTAAAAGTGTGAGAGAGTTCTAGAGCTTTGTTTCCGTGTTGTGGTATTTGCTGTGAGTACCTCATCTCCATCACCAGATCCGTTTTCTTGAAGCAATCGAGTGCCAGGGGGACCCGGAGGACCGGGTGGTCCGGGTGGTCCCCTCACAGATTCGCCCTAAAGTTCACCAAAAGTTGCTCAAATATTTGCTCATCAAATCAGTGGTACATGGGAAGGTGGAATTAGACAGTGAAAAGTGAAAAGACGACGATTAGGCTGTACACGGTTTACGCTTTACGTTCACAGTACAAAAAGTTCAAGTTACATACACAGTACTAGGTGATAAATGAGAAGTCATGATCAAGGGATAGAAAGGAGCATTCGTGAGTGCAGTGAAATGAGAACCAAGTGCAAAAATGCTTGAAAAGGACAAGGAATTCCATCGAGTGGAGCGTTACAGCCGAGTGAGTGAAGAGGTAATGAGAGAATTAATCAGAGTTACTCCGAGTAGTCAAGTAAAGGTAAGTGAGAAGGAGAATCCAAAGATGACACGACATGAGGACGATGAGAATGGGAACGGAGGAAACGAAAGAAACCCAAAGACGACCATGCCGTGAGATGAGGTGAGAAGAGGTGAGAGAGAAGGCAGGTCAAGGAAAGAGTCATTCCGTCAGTCGCGTCTAATTCCAGCACCGTGTCCATTTCACCAACTTGAACCACGAGGGCTGAGGTAAGCAATGCGTGCAAGGGTTAGAACAAGTGGAGCCCTGTTACCCCAGATCCGTCACCACGCCTACTTGAACCCACCTCAAAGTCCCCTCCTCCTTCTTCCAAAGCGCCCTCACTTGTCCTGTCCCTTTCGCACTTGATGCCCACTTATGGGGAGTACAGCGCGAGGAGTTGTTTGTCATGGATCCTACTTTTCGTTAGTTAGAGCATTAGGCACTGTTAGGTTGACGGAGTGGATCCGAGTAGCGGAAGGAAAGCACGTGATTGACTTGTGTTAGTGCGTTAGTGGTTGGTGGTCACCGTTCCTGCGTCCACTAGGAATCTGTGGCTGACGATGGAAGTGTTTGACTGAGGAACGGGTAGATTGGTCGGTCGAGACAGAGAATAGTGTGGGAAGGGTGCGAGAGTACTTTGGTATGTAAATAAAGGTAGGTGTATAGGTACGGTAGGTATGCGTATAGTAATTGACCTTGGGTCCTGGATCTCCTTTGGCTCCCTTCGAACCCTTAAATCCCGCCAGATTGGAGAACGTGTCCGATGGATTCGGTGGGGGCATCGGAGGAATGGGCGGCATTGAACCACTGCCTCTCTCTACCTGATCATCATCATCATCGTAGTTCTGCTGTTTTCGAGTTGTGTCACGCGTGCCCAGCATTCAATTTTACCAACATATAAAATAGTCAATCACAACAGAAACAATCGCCAATTACAAAACAAATACACAATCAATGTACACAACCAAATTCAAAATTAATCAACCAAAATCATAATGACCAGCGCTAGTTCGGCAAAGTACTTTCCAAACACAAACACATCTACGAGCTGAGAGATGCAAACCAAATGACAGTCATTTCATTAGCTCCCATTTCTTTCCACATAATTACTCAAGTGGACCAGCTGTGTGAAAGGTAAAGGGCGTGAGTTGATCAACACCTCATTTCTATCGCGCCTCCTCACCTACGTCACTAATGCCACTTTTCTACTTGCACTCCATTCCGCACCTTCCAGTTTCTTCCCACTGCAATTCCACTTGGCATCTATTGCACAATAAGGCTCAGGATCAGCGGCAGACTGCTCTTCTATCTCTACCATTCCATCTACAGCTCTCCTACTCACGCTACATTTCTACGCTGGATTACCTGTGTGCACCCATTCACTAATTACCACACAGACTACAGCTACTCTTTCCACTCCTAATTCCGCTCATCATTCCTTTTCCAATTCCCATTCCAATTCCCCTTCCTTTACGCTCCGTCATATTCATTAAAATCCACTTGAACCGCAAAACTCCTCTTACCATCCGAGTCTCCTCGCAGTCTACTTTACGTCCACAACCCGCTCTCATCTCACAACTCCGTGTGGCTGTAAATAACGTGTCATACTCATTCTCATTTCGTCCTTCGTAGCGCTTTGCCCAACTTAGCTATCCTCCTGTGGTCATGCATTTATCACTCAACCTCTCAACCAATTCTCAAATGAAAAAAAGAAAATAATAAAATAAAAAGAAAACTCACGCACCGGATAATCATAGAACCCAGAGATATCAAATCCCGAACCATCCCCTGATGGAAAGCTCTGTATGAATAATCAAAAATATCTTTCCAACTTGATTCCTACCCGCAAAATTCTTATTCACGTGATCATTGCTGTACAATAATTTATTCCATTAAACACGTTACGTTAATTATCAAAAGTCAAGAAATCACAAAGCTGCGTTGATTACAGAGAAGCGTAGAGAAGTCTTGCTTCAACAATAAAATACCCACCACCACCCAACATTTCCACACCTACAAAGCCACCCAAACCACAAACAAACCTTCCAACATTTCTTCACCTTCTTTCCACAAATGCTCAAAGCTCTGGACATTTCCTTGGTGTGTTTCCCACTACCACAATCAAGAATCTTACACCATACTCGCCCCACCACAATCACTCTGCCAAAATGCAACCAAAGGACAAGCTATGCATGAAAATTCCGCTATGGAAATGTTTCCTGAAGCGGAAGTCGCTGAAATGGAGCTACATGTCTAAGTGTTAGTTCGATTAGGCATCGGACTCCGAGTAGGAGCTCTAATAAGGATTTTGAAATAATAGAGAATAAGCAGCAGACGGGAGTAAAACTAAATAATCGAGCCAACACCTTACAAGTGATTCGCTAATAATGTCTGTATGCAGGAGTTGGGAGTAAGGAGTGAAATGCTAATAGATAATAATAGTAAAGCAACCGTGAGTTAATTGTTGGAAGAGAAAGAGGCGGTTTGGTGGGAAGCTGTTCGGAAAGCAGGAGATTTTGGAGAAATGAATTTGGTCATGGTGGAGATTAGGGAAGGGAAAGTTGTTTCGGTTGGGGAAGGATGTGAGAGAAAGGAAGGGACGGGATTGGTGGAGTGATTTGTGACATGAATTGGAAGGCTGTGTAGCTGTGTGTACTCGGCGTATGGCGTAATTGCATATTGTTATTCGGTATTGTTATTGAAGATCGACTTGGTATTTGTTACGAGCTGCTCTCCAGTCTGCCTCCAGTGTGCCGATGGATGATTATGAAGCGAGGATGGGACGGATGATGATAATAATGCGGATGAAATATTAGACGAGGTGTCAGACGTCACACGTGCGTCTCTCTCCTCATCCCGAGTACACCTACACAATTCTCGATGCATTCACAGCCAAACTAATGGTAAGTGATATCGCGAACGGCTTTCATCTTCCGCTCCAGTAAAAGCGCATAGCAACGTCTCCACCTCTGCGTGTGCCTTCGCCGTTTCCCATTCCCTCCAGCCCATAGCCACAAACATAGACCATTACGCTAGCCGTTTAAAAATGTGAGGAATTGGAGGAGAGAGGAGAGAAGCCATGATTTGCACATGGGACATCTGATAGCACATCTCCAGCTCAACCCTTTCATCCTTCCCGTCTCCCATCTCATCTCACATGTGCCCTGCTCTCTCCCACCAATCCACGGCCCAGCCAACAATGCCCAAGAAGAAGAAGAAGAAGCAACTGAACGACACCTTTCCTTACTCCTCATCCACGAAACATGATGCCATCTCGCATTTCATCCCACCGTCAGCATTTGCATCTACAAATTACCAACTTATTCCTTGAATATTAATGTATTAAAAGTAAGAGGTGGAACGACGTTGCCCTGCATCTCCACAGCCTTAGAATCATTGCCAATTACTATGAACTTGCCTTGAGTGGATGACGACGACTGCTCGCCACTTCCCTGCGTCTTCACATTTGACGTTTCCAATTGGAATCTGCGAAGGGAATTATCTATTCAATTTATTTTTTAGTTTCTCACAACTAATGAGCACAGGATTGGCAAGAGTGCCTTGCATTTATTCGTGTCAAGCTCAGCCTTGACATTTCTACAATATTGCCAATTACGATGATTGGAGGTACCCGTGGCTCTGCCTCTGAAAATTCCAACCAGCACTTGACGCTCCGCATGAAATATGACTTTCCATTTGCTTTTATGCCCAAGATGTGTGGATGATGGGACGTGGAAAAGATGAAACAATCATCAAATCCTATTCTGGCTAATAATCCAAGCACTGTCCTTACTCTTCTGTCTCCGTAATAATCCCCATCACAGGATTCGCATTATCAGTTCCTTTTTATGCCTTTTCTTGCTTTTGATCGCGAAAGGGTCGTGTCCTCCGCACACGTACCAAATAGCCAGCCATATAGGAAGGTAATGTGCAATCATAATTCAAAGCTAAATCACAATGACACCCCTTTTTTATCTTTTTTATTCCGCCCTACAAACTTGTCTATTATTACTGCCACGGCTCTCGACGGTCCACACATTATTCATGCCCATTATAATTCTCAAGTGGAAAGATTGATGGGGAACGGGCTACGAGATCAAAGTGACTTTTTCCAGCCAACACTTTCTGCTTCATTTTCCTTGGAGTCCAAGCGCAGTCTGTCCGTCCAACTCCATTCCGTGTGCCTACTCCAGGTAGTTAACTTCCCTTCCAATCTCCCAGCGTGCACGAGTATTTTTACTCGACAGATTTTCCACTGCTCACGGCCACAGTTCACACCAAGTCCGCACCACTACGACCACCACGCTCAAGAAACTCAGCATTGCACTTTGTAGTTGTAATTACAGGCGCAAGTGTGTGTCTCGGGGAAGAGGCAAAGGAAGAAGGTGGAAGTTAAGGATTCCAATGTAGTCTGTCCAAATGTGGTGGTCTTGACGATGACAGAGAATGTGCGAGGAAATAATGCAAGAGCAGGCTTTGGTAACTGGAGCAATTGATGCAGCACGAGTCATGCCATTATTCAAATTCCACATGATCATCAGCCGCTGCCTTTCCCTAACACATGCAGGAGGATGGGATGCATGGGGAAGATGGGAATGCTCCTCCATCTCGTCTTCCGCAGCGATTCTCCTTCTGCATCGTGTCTGTCCTAGACCGCGCTATTACACACACGCTCAAGGGAATTAAAATTTGATTTTCATGGTCTGTGGTTGAGGTGCTGACGTTGGGAAAGAGGAAGGAGGGATGGGAAAGGGAAGAGCGAGTGGTGGGGAGAGAAAGAGTAACGGGAGCATGTGTGTAGTGTGTAGTACTAATGAAGGGAGCTTGGACTGAGTGTTGGTTGGTGGAGGTGGCTGGTGCAGAAGACGGAGCACACCTGGACTCCTGGACTTGGAGAGTCGCTCTTAGCATTGACATTTGAAATGGATTTAATTATCAATTGTGGAAAGTATGAGAAAGGACGTAATGAATTCAGCACCAAACAAGGTAATAAAGAGAGGACGAGCCGTCACAATAATCCCTACTTGTCATTGTAAATAAGGTGATAGAGTCAGTGAGCAGAGCTTAACTGGACGTTAAGTGTGGATTTATGCATGTTTGTGTACACCTATGGAGGAATTTGAAATTGGAATTTCAATGGAAGCACCACACGAGGAGTATGGACGGTGGCAGGCAGTGGGAAGGAGTGAGAGACGGTGCGTGGATGGTATGCCGTCCATCCACAGCCAGTCGCACCGACACTCACAGCTACTCTTGATTCACTCTGCCCAACACATGACCATCCTAGAAATTAGCATGCAAAGACCAAGCTGAAACGTTAATTACTGAAAAGCAAGCACTTTGTGCCATTAATTCATTACGAGAACTACTCAAGACTACATACGGTGACTACTTTGGCAAGGATGAGGCTACAGGTAAGTTATGCCATGCACGAGGACAACTCTATAAAGTTTAACTCGAGTCATTGAGGGAAGGCGGAAGGATTAGCAAAGGCCACAAGCGAAAACAAGTGGAGATGCAGATGAAACATGTAGAAATGTCGACGTTCCCAAATGGAGAAAGAAATGAAAATGAGTAAATGCGAGAGAAATGTAAAATATTTGGACAGACCGATAGGGAGTCATCGCATTGAACTTCCGCCACACCCGGCATCCCATACAACTTGAGCTCTTGGATCGCTCCCTTGAACAGCAGAAAGACGACAAGTACTTTGACTGCCCACACCATCGTTCCAAATTCACTTAGCACTTGACACACACGCACTCGTCCGACACAGCGTCAGTGCATTCTCCCTCCACGTTCCACAGTGCACCGAGCGTGGAAATTCAAACCTCGTAATCACTCTTGTTTTCACACCTGAGTCGCACCTGAGTCCTTCCCACCGCTCCTCTCTGCTCCGTGTCATGAAGACGCAAGGACACTTGGAAACACTCGCAGAGCAACGCGCGCCAAACACAGCTGGAAAAGAGAACCAAGCAGTCCGTCCTTTCCGTCCACACTACCACCACACCACTCCGTCACTCACTTGTTACTCTCCTCGTCCACCAACCCACCATCCATCCGAACATCCTCCGTCAGTCTCGCCTTGTCCAGCTCGCATTCTTCCTCGCAAGACAATCAGTGCTCGGATTAAAATGGGATGAGCTGGAGCAAGTGGCTCGAGGAGGAGGATAGTCTGAGTAAACAATGGAGAAATAATGTGGCCCAGTAATAATGAGATGATATGTTTACGAGTCACTAATTATACGTGCAGTGGTTTCCTCGGACTCGTTCAGCGAGTTCACTTGTCATTTGCATACGCGTAATTAGGACTCGCCTCGTTCTCATGACCACTGCGAGAGGGACTGGGTGCTTATGGCTCATTGTTACACTCTCGCATCATCTCCACCTGGCCTCTCCATCCTCAGCTGAGCACGGAGATCTCCACTGATTGTGGTGCAAGGTGGAAGTTGTGTGAGTGTCTGCGCTAGTCCATGCTCTAATAGCTTCCCAACCTCTGTACCCATTCAATAATACACTCGATGAATAAATTAAGCCAAAACTCTTGCTCTCGAATCCCAAGGGGAATCGCAGACGAGGAGCATCGGCGGATCTCACTCTGCGTCTTCCGATGGGAAAGTTAAACGCTTGTGACTCGGAATGCCGTGACTATTGGAGCAACCACCGCCTCCCTCCATCCACCAACCTAAGCGTCTACTCTCCGTAGCTGGAATCCCTTTGCCTTGGCTCGGGCTTTCGCTTCACTTGGCTACGCAGACTGTGAGGAGGGAAGGATAATACATGATTAATTCGCTGGCACGAGAACCAAGTCAAAGTTTTTTTGGCAAACCGTGTCACCTCGCAACTCTCCGCACACACTCTCCATACGTGTACACGGAACGAAGCTGTGGAATTTATGAGCAGAGCACAACACCCACGCTTCACACAACAACTACTCCATTGTTCAATTACCACAAATCTTTTTAACTATTTTAACTCATCACAAATGTTCCCTCGTCCTTCCCACCAATTGCTTCCCTCATTTTTACTCCGGCCTCACTTCCAAGTCCAATTATCACATCCACCTACTGCAATCCCAATCCACCATTTATCATCTTTCCCGCTCCGCTTTCACGACTTTTTATCCTTCGCAATTCTTTACTCCGCTTTCCTCCACTTGACACGCCTCCACCTGTCTCCCACCTACTCCGCCTAACTCCATTTCATTCTCTGGCTCTTTCCCTCAACGGCCTTCTCCAGTCACCTTACCATCTCATTTACATTCCTATTTTTAGTCTCCACAAACATCGTCCAAGTCCCGGCTTTGATGAATGACTCAGAGGCTGTGAATTAGCAGAGGAGCGATGACATTGCACAATTCAGAGCAAAGCCCTGGTGACCGCAGTAGACTCTGTGGCGACTCGAGTGAACACACTGGAACGTGACACGGCAACTTGTCAAGTGTCAAGTGCTCACTCACCGCTTTCTTTCGCTGACAGCATCGATTGATCCTTGATGACTGTGTTTGTGCACGGAGCGATGCTCTCCACTCACTCACTCATCCCCACACACGCAGAGCACACACGGACGGAGCACCCAAACAATAACAAGAGCTAATCACTCTCAAGTGGAACAATGGGTCAACTCAGAGCCTCTTACTCTCAACCCATGCTCATTTCATTCCGCCAATCCTAATCCTGTCCTACATCATCCATTCACCTCACTTGTTTTCCTTTCTTTGTCCCGAGATATTCGACCGGCACCTCAAAAACTCACAAAATTATTTACACGCTTCCGCAGTGCCTGTGCTCGGTGGGATCGTTAGTGAGAAATGCATTGAAACTGCCACCACCACGGACACGACAAGCTGCGGAAGAAGCCAGAAAGAGACGAATGGAGGGACTGCGTGGAAAGTGACGGAGAGAGCTAGAGCTGGAACTGAGACAATTGTCATGAGCTGGGAATGAGGAAACCGGTTACTGCGAGTAAGTGAGAATGTCGGGGAATCGGCTGGTGTTTTGATTGGGAAATGCTGGACTTGGACTGGAAGTGAGGATCGGGAATGTGGACGGGTGCGGAGATGCTCGGTGACTTGTGTTGAGATGAGAGCCAACTCTGGAGTGTTGGAAGGGAAAAGGAGTGATGATGAGGCTGGTTGAAGGAACTAACATGAGCTTACTCATCCAGCGACGGCCATGCAGGAGAAGGCCAGAGGATCCCATGCAGCACGACGGCATACGATGAGATGGCATGTGAAACTGAGCCAAATACCTCAAGAGAATCAATGCCAAGCACTGGATGAGAAAGGACGGTGTGGAAGGAAATGAATGTGGACGTGTTGGTTCCTTCTCCAACTTGTGCTCTCTAAACACTCGCTACACACACTCGGCCTGCACTTCACAGAGGAATCACTGAGAGCACTGAATGCGGCACAGGGCTCGGTCAGAGTGGAATTTGAGGAACATCGCATCCACTCCACGTCTCCCACAGTCTGGTTCCTCACTCCGCTCTCCCACACCACAAACTGCCTATTAACTCTCCCTCACTCATCATCTTGGCCGGGGAAAGAATGAATGGCTTCAGACACCCGTTCAACTCCTTTGAGGAGGCTCAGTTGGACGACTGAAGGACGCGAGGAGAGCCAGCCTTCCAGCCCACCACACCACACTCGAGTTACACTCTCTCACACCACCACTCCAGAGCTATGCACACACCTGTTGGCACTCTCCCGATCAACGCTCGCAGCTTCAGTGGAGCACACGATGCACTTGACATGACTCTATCGGAATCAAACAGTAAATCTCATTCACTAATCCTATGAGCAACTGTGACGCGGAATCGCGATGCGAATGCTGATGCCTCGCAAGTGCAGTCCCGAAAATAAGACTCATTAAATGACACATGAAGCTTCGCAGCCTCCGTCCACACTCAATCCCTCTCGACTCGGAACACACCTTCCTCGCTCTCTCACACATGCACTGGAATGCATCCTCGTACACAACTCACCCATAAGTAAACATGATCTCATCCCAGCGTCAGCATCCTCCTTTCCCCTCCCACCCTCTCCATTCCACTCTCTGCTCCAACTTTGTCTGCTCTCTCAACCACAAACACCTGGCCCAAAACCCTTCTCTTCTCGTCTCTTCTCTTCTCCCCTTTCCTCTCTAGCCCAACTGCCCATTGTTTCACTTCTCCCGACCACGTCAACAANTCTCTTCTCTTCTCCCCTTTCCTCTCTAGCCCAACTGCCCATTGTTTCACTTCTCCCGACCACGTCAACAATGGACCAATCAAACCAACACCCAGAACAATCTCCACTTGTCAACAATTTCCTCTTAATCACCACTCCAGTATTCCCATCTCTCAACATCCAAATTACACCTTACGCATTCAACAATAACAATTCCGTCCTTTTAGTCCCGAACCAGATTAATGCCCTCTTTATTGCCTAACACAAAACCATTCATGATCACGCTCGCCGTGATTGCTCGCTTTCCGACCCGGAGTGCCGCGTCGAGTGCACATTACCCACACGCACTCACACTCATCGCAAGGCAGACCACGAGCAGATAGGAACAGCGAATCCAATAAAGAATCCCAGATAATCCTTAATTTAATTGCCACCACTGGATTGCGAATGCATGGCGATTAAGGCTTGGGTCCCACAATTCACGCGCAACACTTGCCCAGGACCAGGAGACCGGAGGACCCACCTTCCTCCAACTCTCCTCCACACATCCATATGCATACTTGGGATTTGCAATTCCCTTCTCTACGCCATCGTCCCACCATTCCTCCACACTCTTGATCGGCATTTGATCGCGTCGCTTCATATGCATTCCTTACATGCGACCTACATAGCCTAACGTAAGACCGTCTTCCCTGCGAATCCCACCGAGGACAAAATCACATAGAAAATTCCTCGACCAGAAACCTGAGCAAAGAAACGTAATTAATAGTTATCACATTCATGAGATGGTCTCTTGGTGTTTGTTGGATTGGACTGAGGTTGCTGGGACCTGGGCTGGTTGCAGGCGTAGGAAGGAGTGTAAAATCCTCAGCATTTTATTTACATACAAACAAACTCGTAGCACTCATACCGTTCGTCGAGGTTTCTTCCAAATATTTACCCACGTTCGAAGACGACGGAGGAGGGAGTGAGCAACGAGACCAGCAACCACACGAGCAACCAGTTGGTCAAACCTTTCCAAAACATCTTTCCTTCCATTCAGCGAAAAACAATTAATAATTTGTGTGCTTAGGCCTACAGCGAGAGAGAGAGAGATGCAGACAAGCAGCTCGTCTTCTCTGGCCAACGTGGACTCACTCGTGTACGCAAACCTCGACCCATGACATTTACATTTAACATGGATTTTTCTTGACCGATTGTCAAAGGAAGGGCCATGCGGATGAAGCAACATCATCTCGTCCCCCATCTCCAAGTCTTATCTGCTCCCAGCATAATAAAGCATCGTCGAGCGAATGATTACGACGACCCAACTTCGCACCCAAACAACTTGATGAGTCAGAATGAGTGGTGGGATTTGTTCGGGAGACGAAAGTCGGAAGGATTGGAATTGAAATGATGCTGATCGGAGTCGATTGGAATTGCTGTAGGTGGCTTGGAAGGAATCGGAACTGGCTAGGCGTGAAGGACGGTCCTGGGAGCAGTGGATGCGAGCAGAGAAATTCTGCCTCCGGTTCATAAATAAATAACGTAAATCTCCCAGGTTAAAAATGACAGTGAGAATGGATGTCGCTCGAGGAGAAGGCTTTACGACGTGGTTTCTCAGCATTCCCTTTTTCAACGCTGTTATTACAATAATAAAATTACGC
>JAAXYX010002604.1:0-16876 GCA_036851915.1 Ptenothrix huangshanensis
TACATATCTCGACTTTGATTTCGATTTCTAAACATTTGAGGACAGACGCTCAGTAGCTTTTTTGCTGGCTACATGATGGAAATAAATATTATTTTGAAGTGCAGTCGACTGAAATAACTAAACATAAAAAACCACCAATTCGTATCGGTCTGCTTAGTAAGTGTAGAGTAAATACAATTACAAGAAATAATTCTTTTAAGTCAAAGACGAGTAAGCAACCTCTAACCCAGTAAAATTATTAATGCTTAATGACCGTTAACTTGGAATGTTCGCATGCCATGATTTAATGAGCAACTAAAAGCCGCACGCGACTGCCCGACTGGTTGCAAGAGATTTAGCACAAATTATAATTATTTGTAAAAGGCAAGGTATTTAAATGGGCATGTCTGCGTGCAAATTCGCACCTTGTCATCAATCAAGCAATTATTTTAATGTCTGGCAGGAGAGGATGGAATTTTGAAAGAATTATTTATTGGATTTTCGTCAATTAGTAATAGGAGTTGAAATCTATTGGGTATTTTATCTCACCGCGGCTTTTCAACTGACTAGTATTAGTACTATACATACACCCCACTACTAATAAATAGTAAAAGTGGAATCGTTCTTTCCATTTAGCTCTGTGATGCAGAAAGTTTCCTTTTTGTACTTTAATAAGCCTAGTTAATCGATAATTGCAATACGTGTGTAGCGATTGGAGTACTTTTACTCACGTGCTTATGACAGTGTACTCTGGATCTTAACCGTGATCTGTCGTCGAGTCAAGATTAAATGCTAATTTGGTAAACATTTTTTATGGTGATCTTTTTACTGGTGTATTTTCATTCAGTAATTTATTTGGTCAGAATTCAATATTAGCCGTTAACCCGACCATGTGACTCAGCTCTCATCGAATCTCATCGCAAAAATTTTGAACTGTTGTCACATATTTGTTTTTTGCGAATCTCAAACAAACTCAAATTGAATCTGTGTGTCCCTATAGCAATATTTTGCGATGAGAGTCGATGCGAGTCACATGGTCGGGTTAACGGCTATTGTTTAAATAAATCGAACCAGCTACCACTTTGTACTTGTGTATTACTAGATATGTAACGATGACGGCACTCGCCTTAATTGCGAGTAACGAGTACTCGCAAAAGCATGCGAATACCAAAATGCAAGTATCAAGCGAGTACTCGCTACATCCCTTATCACTATACAAGCTACTAAATTGCGAGTAACGAGTACTCACAAAATGATGCGAATTCGGCGAGTACTCGTGACATCTCTATGTACTGCCAATTATTAATGCAAGTTTTAAGGCTCATATCGAGCTTTCTAGTGGTCCATTTAATCTGAATTTGAAATGAAACTTCGGTATTAGCACTTTTTACTGACGATTTTTGGATCGGGTTTCGATTTTGATGGTATTGTAGTAGGTTCTTTTTCCTACACAATAACGCAAATAGTTCCCAGGTCAAAATTGGCCAGTAAAGATTTATTTTTTAAATCAAACAATGCACAAATTTTACGATTAAAGTTAGTCTGAAGATGATTCTTTGATTTTTAAAATGAACCTCTTACAAACCTATTTTGAACTGAACATTGTTTCCGGTGTATAGACAAAAGAAAATACAACATTATCATCGGAGCCGTATGCCGTAACCTGATCCCTAAATTTGTTTTTGGACTGCTAGTACCTTTAATTGAAGTTCCATATTAATATTCAGATTACTTAATTGCTCTTCCGAATGGACCGAAACTTAATATAACCATTAGGGAAATATTTTCTCATTTATTAAGCCGAATGGAAGTGCGAAAGTAGAAACAGAGAGTGATTCCAGGGGTCTACCCTCACTTGGTTTTAGAGTTTAGACCGCAATTCCATTTGCGAACTCATCATCCGAGGTTGATTGACACAAAGCCATTCCATACACAAATATTACTAGACACGTTTACATAACAGTGCCAATTGGTGCGGTAGCATCATAAGGTAACAAGAGAAGGAAGAGGGATAGTTGGCTGCTCTCAATTATCGATGAAATCCTCGAAAAGCATTAAGTTTGACGCTTGATTCTATGTTTGTTTGGAACCCAAGTAATGCCTGAAAGTATTTGTTGCACCAGGTTTATCTTCTGATTGTGCTATAAGTGCTTGAATGATAGGTATATGTAAGAAAGCAAATGAGTTAATTGTTCCTTGGTACCTTGAACCCACACTTAAAGACACGCTGGAATTAAGTTGAAAAATAGGTACTGAAAAGTCATGGTATGTTAGCAAAGAAATATTTTTCATAGATGCGTTGTCCTGATGATACCGTGAGAAATCCACGGTAGCAATGGAGCATACATTAATTTAATGTATATAGTCCGTATGCCACCGAGTACTTTCTATCACTTGATTTACATGAATATGTACCTTACTCCCAACTGCCAATTTAGGTTCTTGCAGAAACTCCCTCTTCAACTTTGGGTATTACTTGCGACTCGCGAGGCTAGAACAAAGACGCTGTATATCTAACGACATGGTTAGCATGTGAATTTTAGTGATGATTGCAACGTTATCAATTTCGAAATGCTGTCTTTTACGCTATATAGGTAGTGCCTGTGCTACGCTTCGTTCGTGAAGAATTGGATCTCTAACTCTAGCTTTGGTGTTGGTTTGGTTTTGTTGTGTAACTTGAGCTTTAGGGAATACGATGCGATGTGTGAAGTATCTTTGTTAATGCCTACGTATGTATGTAGTGTGTACGTTGTACGAGTGTACACAGTATGAGAAATTGGAACATGATCAGGTGATCCTTATTGCAGTGGAATTACAATCATCGGACACAATTTCCCCTTACATTACTAATATTTCAGTATGCTCTGGTCATCACTTTATTGTGGAGAAAGACGCACCTAGGTGCACGGGGTTATAATTATATCGTCCTTGAAGAGTCAAACCATGTTATACGAGCTCCGCTGCAAGTTAGCGGGTAACATGGTTTGCACTTGAGGAAAATTGTGTATAACCTGGTCTTCAACGACGATATTTGCTTTGAAAGAAAGGCATGTTAATGTAGATAGGTAGATACTTGGATTTGAAATCAGTTGTGTATTTCTCCTCATTACTTAAATGCACTTTTCCGCCCTATACATACATGCCAATCGTAAAAATGACGTAGTTTCTGGCTTGAATTAACTCCACTTGCCGCTATAAGCAACTTGAGTCAAGTCACACCTAAAACGATCATGGAAGGAATTTAGGTTGGAAGACTTGTGAGTGATTTCATTTCTCGTGGCCAGTTGGGATCATAAATTGAACGCCTTAGCTTATCCTATTAAATTCTTTCAATAAAGAAATAAATAAAAGTCAGCAAGGGAAAAACAACTAGCTGGTGGAAAATAATGGAACATCAGTAAACATTTTTTTCAACGTTTTTATTACTGCCGCTCGTGATGAGTAAGTACTGGCATTGCATTTCATATATGTATACTGACACTAACGCCACATATATACATTCATAGTCTGCCTTTTCACCTGAACCCACGAGGACCCGCAAAGATTTTATTTTTCTAAGTTCAAGCATTTAAGCAACGGCTTTATATTTCAAATTTGCATAAAAAAATAATTACGATCATGGGCATGATGCCGTTGCCATTGAAATTAAATTGAGGATCAGACTTCGCCATTCGGGACCAAGATTATTTAATTCATTCACATCACAGCACAGCAGAGATGTGAATTTCCATCCTCTCAACCTCAACCTCAACCCTTGTAAGATAAACTATCGACAATGCGATATCATGTGACTTAGTTCATCAGTTAAATGTGACCGCATAATCGTGTGTGCTTTTCTAGGCTCAAGACTTGCAAATAAATGACGGTACAAAATATAGCCGCAGGTACATCCCTTATAGCTCGTTAATATAGCACATATTCTTTGATTCTTTCATCTGTGTGTCGAATGGTTAGGACCGGTCGAAACAAGTCACAATAAGTTACTAGCACAGTCCTCTCCATTCACGTTTATAACTAGAAAATTAATGCGTTTCTTCATTACTAGTACAAGTGTGGTATACTTTATGAGTTGAAGCGACTCAAAAATGTTTACATGAACTTCTATGCATGACTTGGACTTAAAGTGGGTTTAAACTTCCTTGGCAGGAATAAATAAAATTTATTTTCCACCTGTTTGTTAACTCAAGCCAGTAAAAAGAGTGATTAAATTATAAGTAATTACTGGCAGTTTTTAAGAATTTGGGATGTGGCAGAAACAAATAGAATCGATAAAACTGACGACTGACACAACTAGGCATCCAAAAAATCCACATTGACCACTACCGCGGCTACTTTGCAAGCTTTTAGCCTTTCCCCATAATAATAAAGCCTGTTTCAAACAACATATCATGTCTAGTGTAAGCTTGTTGTACGAACGTTTTCCCTTAATTCTGTACTGGTAAAGTAAGTTGAAATCGAATTGGTCGCTGTGAGCACGTAAACAAAAGTAACCTACAATATTTTTTGGCAACAGTCACCTTCTGGGAGATCAAAGTTTGTTGTAACAATCCATCCTGGTAGCTGTTCTCCTTCAAGCATAGAGTGCAATTAAGGATTGAAAAGGGAATAGTGTCGTATTCAAAAGCCCATCTTATTACTAATTGTTCCATAACACACAGGCCCAGTTTTCGTTATACTTATGTTTTTACCAAATATTGTATTAATGTTACTAGTACCACCCCCAAGGTAATACATGCATTAAATAATGTTATTATAGTGCATGACTTTCAATGTGGTATGGATATGGAAGGAACTTTGCAGTGCATTACACAGAGTACAGTCCATTTAAATAGCCCGATTCGAATTGTTTCTTACGAGTGCCCCATTTATTTGATCCGAACAAGTTATACAATGCTAATTAAAGAATGTTTGGAAATGTGAATTGATGAATACTTTTCTCCAGCTTGGTTGACATCACACGTTTTTCCTTAAATCCTGAAAGAATTGGCACTTTGTCCGTTATTTTTATGACTAAATATAATTTTTGTTGTAGTCGACGGACGCCCGTGAGCGCTCGAAAGCTTGAAATTTCATAAAATTAACTTGAATTTTATGAAATGATTTTTTGATTCTTAATGAAAATACAATTACTTGTTTAAATTCGGTACATGCTTTTAATACAATACTACCTACCATTCTTTGGGATAATGCGAGCTATGGTGTCTAGTAGAGATGGAATACTGGACATTAACTCAAAGAATTTAAAATCTTACACCGTGGGTGCATGTGTAACTTTTCAATGAATTTGTGTAATTAGTTATAGGTGTGATGGGAAAATGTTTGGTAAAACGGTTTTCTTATTCAAACAGGTGTCCAGAGAGTGCGGAGATATTCCCATGGTTCTGGTGGCCAACAAGGTGGACTTGCAGAAACAAGCTGTGGTTGACAGGTACGTGTTATTATGTGTAGCCTCCCCATTACCTTCCCTGTAACTGTAGCTCACAAAATTACATCACTCTGCATCCGCTAGTGTTTTCTATACTGTAGCTGTACAGTGTGCTGTGCTTTGCCCCAATGAATCGTCTTCCTAATCATATTGCGAGGAATTTTTCAAACTTTAGTTTATCCCGAAGAATTTAACTGCAAGACATAAAGTTTCAGCCACCGTTGTTTCTCTGGTGTTAGTGCAGTCTGACTATATCAGTATGCTAGAGCACTCTTTCTCTAGAACCTGCTACCTTATTTCTTTAAGTTGAAGAACAAGAATTTTGTTAATGCTGTAAAACCGAGCACAGTTAGTCCAATGCATTGCTCCTAACTTTGATTAAGTACGTCCAGTAGAATTAGAACCATTTTTAATTAGGTACGTAGCTTTCTAAACTTTTGAAAAATCAGCTTTTGAAATTAAAAATCAACACATACCAAACGAAATCATATGCTGTTTTTGAGCAATTTATTCTAGATTTATTCTTATCATTCGACCAAAATTTAATAACATACCTACCCCAACAATAAGCACATTCTATGTCTTAATGCTAATTCACTTCGTAAAATATAGTGTCATAACATGGTGTAAAATGAGCAGCTTCAGTTCATTCAAGAATTTTATAAGTAAGATACTATAAGAGTTAATTTGCTTTTTCCAAGAATCCATTTTTCGTTATTAATTTCCCTCGAATATTGTGGAGGTCTGCTTGAATAGAAAATATGCAAGTTGTTTAGTTTATACTATATTAATCATCCGATCAGCAATCGCTCAGTGCATTTCTCATCGCGACAGTTTCTGCATGCACTACAGTAGACATTGATTTTTGGTTATTTTTTTGGGCGAGACCGAGACGGAAGTCGGATGATCATTTACTTCGTAACAAAGCCTGTAATTGTGATACACTTCGTGGTAGGGAGCTAGGTGGATAGGAGAGCAAATGAGGCGTTCATGGCCTATTATTTTATATTTGCTACCCAAGATGCAGGCACATGTTTAGCTCCTTTGCGGGCGTGTGTAAATAGGTAGCGATATGCTTATTCTGTGTACATTGTTTGATTTTTCCCAGCTTTATTATTCTGCGACAGGTACCACCCGAAGTACCTAGATTTTTTTGCAGTGGTTACAACTTACAAATTATTTTGTAAAGAAATCTTGACAATCAGATTGGTGTACGCATGCCTTTGCAAGGTATATGTTAAAAAGTTAGTTTAGTACAGTTGCAGATTGAAAAATTGCGATACGACTTCGACTTCGCGTGGCTGCAGCGAGGAATTGAAAACGGAAGATAGTAAGTCAGAAGTCGGGGATGCAGATTGAAGATCTTAACTCGTCTCACGATTTTCATAAGCGGTAAAGGAAAGCTTAGAAATAATCTTTCTGTTCCCTGCATTACAATAATGAAGGGAATAAATTAGAATAAACCATTTTACTATGGTTAATTCCTAAATAAATGATACACCATGCCTGTTATTAGGGTGAAATTAGAGTCGTGAAGTGAGTAAAACTTTCGGATCACACACTTCGTGTTACTGCGAGGTTCCTGGATTCTTCTTTTTATGCGCGTGATTGTTGCCTACTAGGAAATTCACGGCACATTTTCTTGCGAGGAAACGTTTATTCAAAGTTCCACCCGCTTAACCTGTACATATATCCTTTCATATATACAGCAAATCACATTAATTACATACTGGGGAAAAGCAACTCCTTTCAAACCGAACACTCTGAGACTTGAGATGAAATGTATTAAGGCACGTCATCTTGTGCCAATAACAGGTGTTATACCTTCGGTTTTAAAATTATGAGCATCATGACTAGGGTGACTGAAGCTTACTGATACAATAATGCAATCAATTGAGTAATATGACGATTGGATTTGGTCGGTGATTGTATCATGAGTTCCTGCGTGAGTTTTTACCACTTGTTGATCTTAAACTGTAAAGGATGGAAAATAGTAAATCCACTTTGGATTAATAATTTTAAAATAGTAGTGCAGAGTGGATAACCGAAATTTCAAAGATTGATTTTCACTATTGAGTTCTGCAGTCTGGCAGGATTTCGCACTAGCTATTCAATTTAAAATCGACAATTCAATGCACACCTCTATTTTACGTAAAATTATTGTAGGTATCGGTAGTGTTCTGCGGTGTTCTCTATTGGAAATTCCTTCTCTACCCGGCTTACTGCGGTGTTCTCTACCCCAATTAAATAAGACTGTAAAGTAGACACAGAGTTTGAGGTAGAGAACACCGCAGACAGTGGGGCAGAGAAGAGTTTCGTGGTAGAGAACACCGCAGACCACTACCTAGGTATCTTCTAAATTTTGGTTATCCACTCTACACTACTATTTGTAAAGGCATCGCAGTGAAGAATGATGAATGATGCTACAGAAATTAAACTTGGTTAAATTACGACTTCCTATGTTACAACAAAGAATTAATTATAATGTCTTTTGTTCTTGTTTGCATACTCGCAGTACGGAGATTGAAAATATGGCTCGGACACTAGGAATTACGAAAATTTTCAAGACATCGGTTAAGGAAGATTTAAATGTGACGTCTGTATTTAAGCATTTGGCTCAGTCATACGTGCAAACACTAGTTTCTTTAGATGCACTGGAGGAACAGGATGAGGGGTATTTGCTTCCCAATGGTGAAGACGAAATCCAGCACATCCACAGCTCGTCCTACCCTTTATTCGGGAATAACAATAAGACGAAAGCAAAGAAAGCGGTGAGCGGGAACGGAAATGGCAATCATATTAACAATAACGGCAATAATAAAGTTATGTTCCGAACTCCAGTGATCCTCAAATCAAATGCCCAAATCCAGAATCAACGTGGGTTCTTCTCATCAGCCAAAAATAAATTATTGTTGAGTCAAAATCATAATATGCGTAAGAATCACAGCAATGGCAATGGTCACGGACCAGATCGTCTTACTTACACTTTTGGCACGAATAATGGCCACAATCAAAGTCCTCGGTGGAACGACACTGGCAAGTACGACAATATGCCATTCCGCTTGGATTTGGTTAAGGGAAAGAAGAGACGTAGGGAGATTTGCAATATTTTGTAAATTATGTACATGTAATGCCGCGCAGTTAAAATACGATTTCTTTCAATTCTTTTACTATACTTACAATTATTTTACTTTACTTACATTTACGTTTAAATAATGTTTGTACGACTACTATTTCTTATTTATGTATGGTGTAACTGTGCCCAAAGATTATTTTTGATCTTATGCATGAAGAAATGTGTTTACAAAAATCAAGTCAAAAATGCTACCCTATTCACAATCCAAATTTCTTTTTTAGTTTTTAAAAGAGTTTTTACAAGCTTACCCGATTCATTAATTACAACATCAACATCCCTGGAATAGCACAGGAGTTTTCAATTGCAGAACAAAGGATATATATTACACACCAACACCCGCAGCTCAACGCTTTGAATTAATGATTGATTGATTCATATGAATATTGAGAGCAATTAGTTTTACAATCAAAAGTTGTAAAGCAACCTTGATTGATGTGCATGTTTCTAGGTACCTACTTTGTGTACTGGCGATCTGAATTGTATAGAATAATTATTTACTTTTTATAAAATACGACTGATTCATTGATGTATATGCCTACTTACATCCATCGTCTTTTCATTTATTAGCGACAATAAATAATTTAGACCAAGTATTTGTAATTTCAAAAAATACTGTTCCACATAGTGATCATTTATTTATAGTTGTTTCCGCTAACACATTAAAATCACGTATTTAAGTTACTTTTATGATTTCAAGGGAATCGCATGACAAAGAAAATTGCTATAAACTTAAGCATCATATTCACTCTCTAGTTCTCTATGTCTCTGAATCAGCAATTAATTGATTGATACCTGTATAGGTACTTTTAATTTACGTAAGAACAACTGCTACACATATAGGACGTACAAAAGTGTCCAAATAAGGAAATATTTCAAATGTGTGTACAGTAGTTCCGAGGTTGACAAAAATGGCTCTACTTTTAAGTGCCAAAGTAAATTTATTTCTTGAAGATAATGACATGCCGCTAAACGAAGGAAAATTTCACATTTACTTTCTTCGACTGCCTCCGCCCATCGCTAGAATTTGTGCGATACGAATGAAAATATTGAGAGTATCCATATATATTGACATAGAGCTGAAAATAAGAGCATACATTGTTATTTTATTATTTTCGTAAGATCATTATCTCATAATGATTAACAACAACAACAAAAACGACAACATGTGACTACACTCATGTGTTGCAGACGAATAAAAAGTAGTGGTTCAAAAACTTACGCATTGACTGGATCATAAGGGGCAACTCCATGCGGAGGGACCGCTTCTGCATATTTGATTATTCTTTGGGTATCATACAATAAAAAGCCAGAGAAAAGTATTAAGCCACCGTACAAAGAAATGGAAAACAGGCCAGATCCCAACGCGGAAGTAACGGGAACAAACATGGTAGCTACATACATAAAACCAAAAACGAATTGCACATTAAATATTCTGACTCCACTCTATGCGTATTTTACACAATTTTATTAAAAATTACACTGCTAATAACATCGAGGCATCATTCAATTTCTCCTTACAAATAATTTTGTTGCCTGGTCTCTACATTATTTGTTTTTAATTGCTGTACATACACAAAATAGCCTTCATTTAGAAAACGCTTGAAAAATTTACAAAATTTATGCAAGCCGTACCTAATGATGATGCAAACACAACACCCAAACCAATAGCCAAAGGTCCTCCCATATTCAGGAATTTTTCACTTGGTGCACAAACAGCAATCGCAGATAGCCCTCCAACAACTCCAGCAGTCATCATCGCAGCTCTCATCAAAATGGGACCTCCCATCATGCACATGGGAGCAACAACAATTCCAATTACTCCAGAATGAGCCAACCACCCCAGCTGCTTCGCACCAAATCCAGGTGTGTAGGGAATGCTCCTACGACGAAAAAACCAAATACATTAAGTACTTTGCTATTTTTATTCCATTGATTTACATAAACCGGGTAAGGTCCAAGACATCTACTCTAGGATGTCTTCAAAAAATGACATCTTAATTTGTTTCGTTCAGCTTTTATAATTTTTAATGGTGAAAGATGTTTACCTCACAACCATCCCCGTGCCTAACATAGCCGCTATTGTGCCACCGATGACAAGCCATGAGTTTTTCATCATCATATTCATCAAAACAGGGCTTCGAAAAGCTGCTGCTGCACTGAGTGCAGTCAAAGCAACAGAACCCCCGAAATACATGTACGTGTCTTGAATTCGCTGGCGGACGTACTGGGGCCAGGCAGCTGAATATTCCAGAGTACCAGGTTCAGCAGAAAGACCTAGACCATAGAAGCAAAGAGCTCCAAGTCCCAAAACAGAAAATCCCATTACCGCACCTTGTCCTGTAATAACAGCAAAAAAATGTACTTCGGTAAATTATAATTCTTTTACTTAAGTAAGTCAATTAGCCAATGATCAAAGTCAGACATATAAGTACAAAGATTGCAGCAATATTAATACTAAATCCATAATTTCAGCAGTTTTACGTGGTAATTGCTTTTATTTAATATACGCAAGCTTTCGGACTCAAACAGAGACCTCTCTGCATATTAATACTGCCCGATTCACACAAAATTCAGTTTGAAAATTAAAAGCTGTCCGTAGAAGAAACTGTAACTCTGGTTACAGGGGTATAGTATTTCGATTATTCAATTATTCTATACGCATGAGTTAAACTAACAAGCAGACTAATATCAAAATAGTAACTAACTAACTAATGAGGATAGAGAAGAGAAAGTACCTACTTATTTATTTGATTTGACTTAGCTTGTTATATGACGTGAAACAGCTATACGGAATTATGTATAAATGTAATGAAAGGTTATGCCATTCATTTTAAATCATTGCTTGTAAGAACTTGGCTGTATTTCTTGAACCGACATGAATAAAGCTCAAAACTAAACAAACATATCTGATATATTACTACATACGTAGATTCGTATTTCTAAATTTTTCAGTACGAAATTATCAAATCACGGTTGCCAGCTTGAGGGCCGATGCGACGCAAACCATCAGATTTTATCAACAACTTATTAGGGTTGATTCAAAACAGTCTATTCAGTAAAACAGTCAAATTGCCTACTCGCACAGACTAAGTATGGAGATGTCAACAGATATTTAGATAAGTCCAATAAATAAGAAGTACCAATTCCAAGTGCGGTGCCTTGCGAGGGCTGCATTGCTCGTTCTTTAATTGTCATTCGATCCTTTGCTCTTCTCAAGAAGTGGCTTTCATTTTTCTGAAAATGATTCACCTGCGTCTTGAAACTTCTCACTGTATTTCCCATATTCATTTGAAGTTTCAAAAATCCGGTGACATTTGGTGGTCGTATCAATGCTGAACTATTTATCATTGTCGTTCGGATCGGCATCATAGCCACACGACAAACATTGCTGAGCAGCATTTTCTGAAATAATAAAGAGAAAACAATTGCTTTATGATTGCTTTACACCCTCATAAAGTTTGGTTTGGGTCATAATAATTTTAAAAACCACGAATTTCTACATTCACCAACAAATTCTGACGCATCCCTTAATATTTTTAGTACAACATGTGTCCCCTCCAGTTGTATACAGTCCTCCATTCCAATTTTGGTATGGTCTGTAGTTTTCTCTACCTCAAAACCCTGGTCTACCCGAGTGTCTGCTGTGTTCTCTACCTCGAAATCCTTCGCTACTTTACTGTCTTATTTTATTTGTGTAGAGAACACCGCTGTGGTAGATAACACCTTAGACAGTGGGGTAGAGAAGGAATTTGAGGTAGAGAACACCGCAGACAGTCGGAGTAGAGAAGGAATTTCGAATAGAGAACACGGTCGGCAGACCAGCAGTATACCAATTTTTTATGAAAATCTATATTCTCAAGGGAAGAGTTTTCTTTTAAATTAAATGTAAAGTTATTATGCTGGCTTCGACTCTAACGTATTTCCACCGCTATCGATTGGCTTTGAAATATTTTTTTTTTAAATTAATGTCGTCTGGTGCACTCAGACTAGTAGCCTACGGCACGGGTTGTTCAATGAAATTTCGAAATTACAGTACTACATTATTATATTAAATGGATATAGGCTACTTACTGCCGTACTCATTGCGACGTATATTTAAACTGCACACCTGCAGTATGCACGTTAAGTTTAGGGACGAGGGTCCCAAGGCCACTTTTCGGGGAACCAACCCCCAAATGGACGGGGTTTGTCAACTCCCCACCCACCCAGGGTTGCCTTTGCACCTCGCGGAGGCACATGGCAGCCGTAATTATTAGGTGCCGGTAAATTGTGAGCCGAGCCCAAAAGCCCCGGACCGGCTATCAGCAATTATTACTCCGACTTTGGTTTTGCTTTTTTCCACGTCAGTGCAGAGACTGCTACATCAAGAATTCACGCTTTGGGTAGTTACTCAATTAAGTTTTGTAATTAATTTAATACCTCGTAAATACAGTACAAACAAGAACATTTAGGAAGATATACATCCAACGAGGATATCCCAAAGTTGAAAGAAATTCACGTCAGTATACGGATTATTTTATTACTGATTACAAAGGCTACCGAAATGCATTAAGTGCATTAAACGCATAATGACGTCCCAGTTTACCGGTTGCCTAGTTTTTAAGTTTAAATACCTGACTATTTCAAAAAGTCAAAACATTCGAACATTCGATTTTCGAAATTGCATACATCGCATTAATGGCATTTTGAGTCGCTAAAATGCATAATTCTTGCAATATAGAGTAAAGAGACGCATTAAAATGCATAATTTACAGTACATAGAATTAATACTAGAAATATGTTGTTTACTAAAAACAGTTTCACAAATAGTTTTGAAGTTAAATGATTCTTTCTTAAGTTTTTTTTTCAAAATTGAGTAAATGGTCGCACTTAGGGCATCCTGCTATTATTAGGCACTCCGCACAAATAAAACAGCATCATATTTAGAGTAACTTACAATTTGCATTTTGCTATAAGCTTTTTACAGTTTTAGAACTTAATTACCAACTTCTCAGTGTCTTGTGTGTGCAAACAAAAGTCAATGAATTGCAAAACCTTGAAATCCGTTCGTATAAGCACATACTTAAAAAACTAAGTTTCATAATATTGCAATATTTACGAGATCCCATCGTATTATATTTCGTCTTCAAATCGAATTTTTCGGTTGCCTTACTGATTACGTATACACGACACGATATACAAATACTGGTTACATTTTTTAAACAATTGACAAACATACATAAATAGCACAAGGATGACGTGCACAAACATAAAGAAGACCGACACCAGAATGAGAACCTTTCACCCTAGACCTGTCTAAGGTCTTACACTGTACCATGTACAACTATAGCAGAAAATTAAATTAAATTAAAAGCTTACGCGTGACGTCTGATGTTTGGAATTTGAAGTTTATAATTTTATTGATGAATGAAACAAATTAATTTTGTTACTTGCTCTTAAAAATTAGACGGATATTTTTATTTTGTTTTCAACGTTGAGGATTTGAGGATAGCTCCAAATAGCGGTTTATTACAGAATAATAATGATAAAATAGAAGTATGTAGCAAATTAGCAAAAGAGAATACTACGTGGATTTTGGAGACAACACGTCCTGGAAATTTCTAGCAAAGTTCCAAGTGCGACGTTTGAGCTTTGGTACCCGTGTTTATGTTTTTGATTGGAGACTAATATGTCATATAATGGTGTGTGTAGCTTTAATGTAAAGATTTCATCATCTCCGTTTCTTAGCTCTTGATTTGCTGCTGCGTAAAAATGTGGGCGGACTGCCAGCAAGGATAACTACCCCGTCACTGCTTTATTCGTTGAGCAACACCATTTTAATTTGAAATTTGAATTTTAAATTTAATCCTAATTTTAACCTAACACCTAACTCATTTAACTAAAGCTTAAATAATAGCAAATAACTAGCACTAACTAAGAGAGAAAAACGTTATTAAGTCACTTGTACTACTGTTGCACAATAGCAATTGCCGAGCGACAATAGGTGTACACCATACAACGCTCTTCGCATTCTCTATTCTCTTAGCTACTGAGGAGTCCCAAATCTCCCAAAAGGACGAAGCAAGATCTTGTCTATGGCTGAATTGTAGGTATTATTATTATCCACAAGCTCCGAATTCTTTTTCAATTTTAACAAAAAACGATAGTTTTTCAAAAGATGAAACATGTCACGAACAGGAATTTTGAGGACTTCTGCAAAATTAGATTCTACTCGTTAATAGCGTTTGATTGACACCTCATTCGTTCAAATCGGTTGAGAGTTATCGGTCGTAATCTCGTAATTTACATTTGAAGTTTCAAACAATTTACTGCGCATGCGCAATACAAAGTGTGGTTATTACAACCTATTCCTATTATTTACTATATTTTTCAAAAGTTCCGAAAAGTGCACAACATGATACACCACTCAACGCGTCTTAGCGAGTAGATTACGAATGTGAACAGTGGGAAAGCCCTCTTTTTCAAAGTTTCGAAATTTTTGGAAAAACATAAGAAAAGCATGAAAAAACGATTTTTTTTTTGGAAATAAAAACTTTAATAACCCCGAGCTTTAACATCGATATGTGTAATTGCTCCTTTTGTCCCTTCGTATGATACATAACTTGTCAAAATCGATGAAGACTTACCAGTCGTAATTTTGATTTGAAGTTTAAAAGAATTTACTGCGCATGCGGATTACAAATACAAACTTTGACAAAGGCCATTTTTAATCGTCTTCGAATTTTTTTCTCATGAATACCATGAAAAAACGAACTATTTTGAAAATGTTGAAAGGTTAACTGAACTGAGAACATTGACAACCACAAAAATATTTAGTTCGCATGCGAGAAGGGGTAGGGGTGCACTAACTAAGCACCTAATTAAAAATATGTAATATCCTGAAATGATTTTACCGTTGCTATTTGGAATTAAAGGCTAAGGATTCGACATTTCCGCTTTAGTTTTATGTAAATGTATGCACAACACGGCTAAAACTATGGTTCGAAAGTAGCTGCAAATAACCAACGCTGATTTGACATTTCCCCTAAAATATAAATTATCGTACGGCCCGAACATGCTGTACCAAGCGAAGCGAAGTACAAAAAAAAACAAGTGGCGCTTTCACTTTTTTGCCTAGGTTATTATGTAGGTAAAAAGATATGGTGATATATATTTAGGTATAGGGCCTATATTCAGGTATGGGGTTATAGAGCGAGTAAAGATGTCACAAAGGTTACGGAGTGGGGTACTATTCGGAAGGAGGCTATGAGTGCGTCGGTACGGTATAATTGAAAATAATTTTAATGGTGGAAAAGTACCATTTAAATGCAAAGGTGAACTTAGGATCCGCAGAATTTTAGATGCGAATATAAGTAACTATCGAATTTTTTATCCCAGTAGACTGCATACGTTATAAAACTAAACAACAGGTAGGGGGAGAGTGCCTAATAAATGTGACCAACCAAGTCAAGTTCAAGAGATCCAAATTCTCAAATATTCATTGCTTAAGTTGATAAAGGTGACACCCTCCCTGTTTTTCAGCAACAAGTCGTGACAGGAACAAAAGTCCACCGGCCGTAAGAAGGTTTGCACCACTCTGTACTACTTTTGTTTAAATTCGTAATTGTGAAGGTTGTACAGAGATTACAGTGCGAACGCTATAAATTCGTAATGTCTCAGTTTTTCGGTTTTCTAAATTACATTTACCTAGTTTCAAATTTGATGCCTGGTAACAAAGAATTTTTTTTCAAAAAATGTTTGATAGTGGTTTGTGGCGTAGAAAATTCAAAGTAAATTTGCTTTGTCAGAACTCTGATTTGGTTTCGGGCAGTTAAAGTAAATCTAATCGAAGGAATTGAGGGAAAAATACAAGAATGTTAAATGATGGTGGTCACATTTTTGACTCAACCATGTCACATATAGGGCATTTGCGCTTTTCTGATTTTTTTTACGTTCCCAATACAATCCCGTTTGACCCCTAAGTTATGACTCCTACAACTTTGAGTACCGGTGTGGGTGTACCTTTTGGTACTGGTAGAGGAATGTATGGCGATCATTTTTATGTGCCTTGATCCCCTGGGTTTCCAGAAGTTATAATAATAGCTTCCCAATCTTAAACTTTGATGGGCTAAGTCACCATTTTGCGCTCTCCTCCTATAATTTGTTGTAATGCAATTTAATGTCATCAAAATTATTGGTAAATTAATTAATTATTAAAAATTATGGGGAAAATCTTTTTTTGGCAGTCAATATTTTTTATTTGGCAGTTAATTTCTGTTTTTTAGCAGTAGCAAAAAGTAATTTTATTAGCTGTAACAAAAAGTATTTCTTTTAGCAGTTATACCTAGCAGTAATTC
>JAAXYX010002605.1:0-16872 GCA_036851915.1 Ptenothrix huangshanensis
TCTTTTTCATTTGCGTTGTTTGTTTAGATTGAGATTCCACTTAATTCCCCTTAAGCTCTGTCAGCAAACAGCACAGCAGAGCAGTAACAAATGGAACAAGGAGCAAGAAGAAAGAAACAAGATGGGATGAAGACGAAGATGATGTTGCCTGGCAATGGCAATGTATGGTAATAATGGTGGTGGTATGATATCGCAGTCAAAGTCAAGCGGAGTTCTATGAAGGCCCTAAACAAAATAATAATGTACGGGGTTTCAAATAATAATTCAAGGCTCAGATTTCTCTCTTGTTTTCTAATATTCATGCATAATGTCGATCCTAATGCATATGGTATTGCAGGCTATAGGTTGACTGTATGACATTTTACTACTTCTCCTAGTGCGCATTATACCAACTGCAGATTATGTTGTACAGGCACATTTCCATCCACCTATCTTCTCGTTACGGTTAACCGACTTTGTAAATGTGGGTGAACGTAAATTTTCCAGTGGGTCATAAAATTGCAGTGAGGAGTCAACATTTCTTCTTCACTGCTGCTCAGCCTCACACACGGATACGGTACAGTGTACGGTTCACTTGCATTTCCATTATATTTTCTATCCCTTGTATTTTAAATCTCCACTAGTTTTATAATTCTAACTTGTGTATTTTCTCTGTGCATACAAAATTTCACTGCGTTCCGCTTATTTAAAGAATGATCAGATATACGTATACATATGTAGAGCGAGAAAGAAAGGGAGAGATCATAGTAACATTAATGCATACATACTATCCATATCTGTGTAGATTTAGATTGTATGTAGATACGATGGAGAATCTGCATTGCAAACTTGCTTAGCTTTCCACCGAGAAATATTTTATGACTACATACATACGTATACGCTACGCAGCAGTGAAGGACTTGATTTTTTTCCAGGGAACTTACTGACTCCCTCCTTCATGCTTCAAATTTAAATTTGCACTTTCAGATTTTTAATGATGATTTATAATTTATGGGTGTAATTTGGATTTGGTATTTTGGCTGGTTGAGTGGTTAGTTTTGGGTAGAAGGACAGATCTCTTCATCTCTGGGAAATAAACTTGCTTTTATACATAGAACGCATTACGGATACTAGTGGGTCTATATTGCTAAATTTTGGCAAATAAAAAACTAGGGTTGGTAAGTGCACATGGCCATGGGTATGGATGTGAGTCTGTATGTATATACCTACTTGTAGTGGTTACACTGTAATAGTGTAAGTGAAAGAGCACTAAATACTTTACTCTTGACTTTAGTGCTGCTGACTGCTGACCGAGTTCCCTCTGCCTTCTGTCTGCCTACTACTGTCCACACTTCCAACCCAACTCTAAAACTCCAATCCAACGTTCGAACGATATTGAAAAAAGCTGTTGCTGTTGCAGTCGTTGTCGTTGTCGTTTGACTCTGACTTGATAGCAATGAAATGTTTTCTGCATTCTGCATTGCACTGGTTGGTTGGTTGGTTGGTTAGTGTTGACTATGGTTGTTGATGGTGCTTAGAGTGGACATGGACACATGACAATATGTATAAGGTAGGCCCAAATTTATTGATGTTTATGTACATCCAAGCAGTCCAAAAGCAATGCAAGGAAATAGGAAATGCGGTAGAAAAAAAATTTCTGACTCTACCTCGTCTGCCTCTGTTGATCTGTATGTACTTACATATACACACCTTGGTTGGTCCCATCACCATCGCCATCACCATCGCCATCAACATCAACATCAACATCACCGTCACCATCAATATGTAGGTACGTTGGATTGGATTGGTGTGGCTATGGTTACGGCTACATTCTGGAAATGATAGGAAGGTGGATGTGGACTGTCGTGCGAAAAAGAAATAGCAAAATGGCCAATAATAACTCTTGTTGCTTTTAGTGGGTTCACATTTACGACTTGAGCCATTACGATTACAGACATTTACGGGGATTGAATTTTTTTAGCCCTCAACTCTGCACGGAGATACATATACGTAAATACAATCGGGTACTTTATATTATGTACTATCTAACGTGTATGTACTACCAACCAACGCCATATCAGACCATATCAGTATATTATACATACATACACCATTGTAAATGAAACAGCGGGAAGTATGCGAGTGAGACTATTTAAAGATGCGCCCCCTTTAAGTTCCGCTTCATGGGGTTTATTTCATTTCATTTTACTTCATCTTTTATTATTGTTGGTTTGTTGGTGATGATTGCATTGCAATGTTAAAACTTTCCCCCGAAACCAAACGACTTGACTAGACAGACAGAGAGAGAGAGAGAGAGAGAGAGAGAGAGAGAGAGAGAGAGAGAGAGAGAGGAGATAGGTAGAGTGCATGTTGGAGAATACAAAGGGTGATTACGTATTACATCTTACGAGAAATAGATGAATATACTTGGGTGCTTCTGCTTATAGTTGTATGTACATATGTGGCTTGGTAAGTTTATAGTTATTCATTTGTAATGTCTGTCAGTCGGAAAATGAATGTAGAACGCATTGATATTTTAGGGCAAATTTAATGTGACCCTTGCCTTGTACAGTCACAGTTGAGTTACTCAACATCTACGTCCGCAATCAAGCAAAACCCAAACGAACTCAGACCCAGACTCAGGAAAGAACAGTTGTATTTTAGTTAGTTTGTAGTTTACTACTTTGATTCCAATCATGGATGCTACTCTTTGCACCAACTAATGGTCATGACTAATGACTAATGACACTGTACCCTTGCATCAAATATCAAATCAAATTGATCTCTGCATGTAGACAGACAATAAAAAATATTAACGAAACAAGTGGATCCGTTACCAAAATATGTATTTCAGAATCTATTGTGTGGCTTGCTTTTGATTTTAACAGTAAAAAATAACAATGGGCATGCTGCTGTTGCTGCTGTTTGCGGCTGTCGTTTTTCTGTCTACTCAGGCATGTTGAGTTGAATCGACACAGAGTCGGACCTGCTAACAGTAAAGTATTAAGGAATACAGAGAAGAGTCAGTGTGGTTCTGTTCTGTTCTATGAGGATGATGATGATGAGTACTGAACATCCAGCAAAACTGTTAAACAGTTGCCTTGTCCATTGTCAAAATGTAAATGAGTGTAAATTGAACATTAACATTTTTTGTGACTGAATAAATCTGAATGAATGATTTTAATGATTTTTCAGCTTAGTTATGACCATGGCCATAGTCATAACCATGGACTACAGCTAACAAAATGCGAAGACTGTGGATTATGATTCCGACTGTGTGGCTGGGATTGACGTTTATGGACTACTAGCAATAATACAAATTAACTTTAGTTTATATGCCTATTAATGTTAATATAATCTAAGACAGCCACAGGGAGATAGAGGGTCGAGTGTGAGGGTCATGAGTTGTAAACTGCTATAAAGATTTACAAATTTCAAACGGACGAAATGATAATAAAATTTAACACATTCGTTCAACGATAAAAGAGAGGTGAGAAAAATTATAATTTATCCTTTTCAAGACATCACATTCTTTAATGTATCTGCTCAGGTAGGAGATCAGCATTATGTTCTATTCCATCCATCTACATATTATTTGCTCATTAGGAAATTGGTGCTCAAAATCGTAAGTAAAACTAAATGCTACCAAATATTTTTTTATTTAATGTCGTGTGTGTAAGCATTGAAAATGCACACTTTAGAATTGGTCCTTACAAATTTTCAAGTATACTATTTGAAATCACGGTGAAAAGCACATTTTTTATTTAAATAGTTCTACGTTATTTTATTGAACATGTAAAAGTGTGTGCCTAGTATAGAAAAACCATAACTCTTTCAGAAACATTAACAATAATTCTTTACCCTAAACTATAGGCTCAAAGATGCTCCCCCAACATCAATTTTCGCAAATCGTAGTTTTTTTCATCAGTCATCAGTTCTCAGATACTTGCAACCAGACGAAGCTCGCCATTTTGATCAAATTCGTAATACTGTGATTAGGTTAAATGAATGACGAGAAAGGAAATACATGTTCATTTTGGTTTAAATGCATGATACAAACTGTCAGAAATTGTATTTCATTGGTTTTGTGTATCGACCGATTCGCGGTGTCAAAGACAGAATACATTTGGTAGCATTTAGTCTTAATCGAGATTTTGAGCAGGAGTTGCTTAATGAGCAAATAAGGAATGAAAAAAACATTGGTTTCACATATACATACACTTCCATTTCAATAATACAGTTTTATTTCACTTGGGAATTTGATATTTGGAATTCAAACAACAACACTTGTCTTGTCGATCTGAGGTTGACGTGGCGCCCTTTGATAGCAAGACTAACTGTGAATATTACGTCTTCTTGTGCCCACGTGGTAAGCAGAACCGATGCTACACTCATTTGTACATCTTCCATGGTAGGCAATTACTTTTATTATTTCGTATTGTCTTTTGAGTTCGTATGATTGCTTCCTTGAGGATGCTCCGACTGTTCCTCCTGGTTTCCTTTAATGGGGTCCATTGGAGCTACAGCTGATGCTGGTAGAGGGGCTGAAGGTAGTTTGGACTTTTCGAGTAGTGAACTGCCCGGATTATTTGGATTAAGACTTTTGTCCAGTAATGCTGTATCTGCTGCAGTTCCGGGTTTTGCTGCTCGCACTGGTAATTGTCCTTCTAGACGAGCAGGTGCAGGTGTAGTAACAATAGGGTCCGAGGTTTTTGCTAAAAGTACGGAGTTTGTAGTTTCAATGAAATTATAGCTCGACGAATTTGAAATGGCAGCAGACGGATCTATCTCTATGGGTAGGAGGGCATTTGAATTGTGTTCATTGTTTAAAGTAACTCCTGACGCTACTGCTCCAGAATACATGGCTTGGATAATGAGATCATTGACTCGAACGGAGGAGTATTCAAATGGAACTTCAATGCCAGAATCGGTTGCTGATGGTGAACCCGATTCCGTATCAATCTGAATGGTGGAGCTTGACCCAGCCGTAGACAGAATCAGTTTGGAATCCATGGACATCAAATCCTCCGAACTGGCATTTGGCTTCGAACGAGTGTTGATGTCATTGGTGCTTGATAATCCGTTGGTAGTAGTTTCAATTTGGAGAACGTCAGTTGACTGGAAGGGCGTAAAGGGTTGAGACACCACTGCAGAAAATAAGGGGAAATGTGCTAGCGGTTTGGATTGAGATTGAGGATTTTCTGCTGGTCTTTCTAACGACGCCCCCGCCTCTGCATGCTCGTCAGTAAGTGACTTTATTTCGACCAGCTGTAACAATTAATTACAAGTCGAGATCGCTTAAATACTTTAAAAATAATTTTCAATACCTTATATATTGCTATTAAGAGTTGCACCAAAACTTACATCGGTTGCATATATCGTAGTGAGCTCCGCTAATTTTTCGTTTACCACGCCAGCATTTAGAGCAGGCGATACTCCTGGTTCATTGGCACTACTTTGAGCTGTAGCAACTTGCGAGGCACCAGGAACTTCTACCACAATGGAATTCGAAGGTTGAGGATCTTGGTGTGGAAGACTGTTTGGAGTTACGTTTGGACCATTCGTGACAATTAAACTGGTTTGTTGATCCGCTCTATATTCCCAAGCAGACTGGTTAGTATTCATAGTTGACCGGAATTCAACAGCAGATATAAAGGGCTCGGAAGGAGAATGTGGAATTTGCTCAGCCGATGAATCGCCAGGTGAGGGGATATAGTGCTGCTCAAGCTCTCCATGATCAGGCACAGTTCCATCATTTAAGACAGCAATAAATGAATCCGAGGAAGTTAATGCATAAGCTGAAAGATGTGGATGAGAACCGTGTGGAGAATACATTGATGTAGATGTTCTAGGTCTATGGGATCTTATGGGACTTGGTGGGATCGATGTATTCATAACAATGGACTCGGTAAAACACGGTGCAATACTTTGAGCAAGGTTTGTTAGTTCTGAGTTTAACGAGCATTTATCCGAGCAGGTAGGATTTGAATTGTCTGAATCCGACGAAGAACGTAGCTTGATTTGGCTTGGCCGGTGTGAATCTGTTGTATTCTGTTTAGAATTAATTCTGTTTGTCAAACTTGTTGGCATAGGTCGGCAAAACCCACCAGCTAGATTCGCTCCAAATTTTTCTGAATGTTTTTGTTCTAGATCTGTAATAAAGTGAACAATTTCTTCGAAATTTAGAATTCCAGCCAACCACTCCTCCTCTCTTTGACCTTGAATGGAGCAAACGTTTTGTTTCTGAACCAGAACTGCATACGAATGAGTCTTTAGAAGTTCTAACAGCGATCCTACATTACAATGAATGGAGATTGTCTTAAATGATTTGCACAGAGCAGAACTTTCCCCAATACAGGTTTTAGAATTGATTGTCCCATTCCAAATGTGCTGTTGTATTAATTGATACGAAGCCACTCCTAAAATCGTTTTAGTCTCTGAATCCTGAACAACGACACGTCCGATCCGATTCTTGGTCATCATGGAGTATACAGCAAAAGCATTGAATTCAGTAAAAATAGTTACCGGTATTTTAACAGGAATTCGCCATATTCGTATTTGATGAAACCACACTGTTGACTCGATGTCTTCGTGAGTTAGATAATTATTATTTACAAGCCATTCATTACATCCGAATTCAAAGTCTGTGTACAATACAAAATTATCCATAACAAGTACAATTTTCGCATCTTCCACATCACCAAGTCCATAGTCCCGAATGGCATTTAGTGCTGCTTCAAGTACACCTCCTGAACTAGCTGAAACAGGGATACCTTCTTTTAGCATTAGTTCTCGAGATTTGAGAACGGCTTGCTTGATTGGAACCGGGTACCATTTATCAGCAGCTGCCGGATTTAATACACTTGACAATGTTGGCGATGCAAAGTCTTCAACAAATACTGTGTCCGGGTCGTATCGATAGCTTTCATTTGGATTTGCAAGTTGTCCACTCATATCTGCTCCAATCACGACGCAGTCTTCGTTCACGGTTTTAAGCAATCGAGCCATACCTGTGATCATCCCACCCGTTTCGTAACCACAAACTAGCATATCAATTTTATCGTCAAATTGTGTAAGTAATTCTGGGCCAGTCCACCAATAATGTGTTTCCCAACTGAGTGGATCTTCAAATGGATCAATGATGTAAGATTTGCGGATTTTCGTAGCTAAAAACTTGGCCATCACAGTAGGACAATCTTTCGACACTCTGCTTTCCGAAGCTTCTTCCGGTGCTCGAATCACTTTCACGTTGATATGATTCAAAAGTGTCGACTTGAATTTAGAAATACGATCGGAGAGTATTGAGATGATTTCGTACTTTTTCCCCTGACGAATATTGGCTATGGCCAATGCCATTGTGAATACGGCCGAAGTGTGAGTTATAATCGTTGTTTCATTCGGTATTATTTTCCCTGAACTTTCTAGATCTTCTAGAATCATGGCTACCACACGATCCTTCGACGAACCACTTCGTATATTTTGAAATTCACATTTAACCCAAAGTTGACATTTAAGATTGAGAAATCTAGGTATATTTTGAAGTCTAATTAAATCTGTGCAAATGTGTTTAACGGGATCTTTGGCTATCTTGTGTGCAAGGGAACTATAATAAATTTTTTTTTCTAGAATTTTTTGAATAACTTCTGAATTCGAATTGTTTTTATCCTCGTCTGTGAGAGTGATCAGAGCTAATTTGATGGCATCGCTGATTTCCGATATTTTTGATTGCATTTGAATCTCCCGCTTCTTATTAGCGTCACCTAATTTCTGCTTTGCTTGTTTTTCTGCAGTAGAAATCTGCTGTTCTGATTTCGTTGATGGGTTTTTTAGATTGCTCGTATCTGTAGTATCATTTCTAGATTCGGATTTGGATTCCTCCCACGAGGAGCTGGACAGATCCAGGCAAGGTGATTTCTTGTTCTTGTCTTTTGGGTTTTCGTCTTCATCGTTTGCTTCTTTTTCCGGGCCAACGCTCGTTTCTAAATTGCCTTGTTCTTGATTTTGCCCTTTTTCTGATGAATTTGACAATGTGGGAGAAATCTGGAAAGGAATAATTGCATGTGTAAATTTAACGCTCGGCTGCATTTCAATTTTATACATCCCCAAAAAATGTAAAGTTTATTTGTTAATTATGCATCACACTCAGGATCCAAATTTCAAAATATTTTTTCAAAAAACCCTCACTAGAAAATTTGAAGTGTGAAAAGTAGTTCTTATACATAATCACTTTTCTGATGACGACGATTATAACGATAGCAAAACCAAATGAGGAATTTATGATATCAAAAAATAAATATCTATTCCTCAACATTTGATCATATAAGAGCTTGTGGAGTGTAGAAATAACTCGAAACTATAATTATAGGTAGGTATCAAGTATGAAATAAGTTCCACACTATGGCATATTATGGGCTTAACGTATAAATAGAGGCAACGGCATTGGCATTGGCATTGGCATTGGCAATGGCAGTGGCAGTGGCATTGGCTACGGTTACGGTATTGGGAATGGCAATGCAATAATCGTGATCGTGATAGACATAACATGGGATGGCATGGGAAGGAAGATATTGCTCGAGTTAGTGGAAGAACTACAAGGAGAAAAGTGAGAGGAAGATTTCAAATTGTGATTTATTGTCGAGATGGGTTACAAAGGTGGGATGGTATGTCTTGAACTTGATACCGGAACAGTAGCTCGATAACAGATCTGAATTCTTAATTTGAGAGACCGACCACAGAGAAAATTTATGAGACAATTTAATCAGAGCGAGTTGTGAGGGTAATGGAATAATGGAAAAAGTGAATTATTATTCAGGGACCCGGGTAACAGTTACGTTACTCTTTCTTTATACTTTCTACCATACCATGATAACCGAACCAGTAGTGGGATCGAACTAACGCAACGCAACGCAACACACCAAACCATTCGTACTATGCAAGCCTGTATTTATCGTTAGCGTTAGCCCAAACTAAAACGTGCTTTTTACACACAAGCTGCAACACCACACCACCAAATAGCACTCGCAGTGTCATGAGCCATGGCCATGGCCATGGCCATGGGCATGATGCACATACTACCACACGTATCTATATATGCAATCATGGATATAATAAATATACATAATATCCCTCTCAAAGGCATTCATAAATACATCGTGAGTATACACGTAAGTGCCCATATACCAGTAAATAAATGTGGTGGGTGAAATTTGATACAAATATAATAAATTTCAAATGGTCTTTCCCTTGCTTTGCTTTACACGGTTTCATTTTGTGCAACATAAGCTACTTAATGCATAGGTACTAGTACTAATACCCTGTCGATGTCGACGGAAGACGGAAATGCACACAAAGTACGGACACTTATTTTGTATCGTAAGGCTTTCCGTGTTCAACCTTCAGTTTCTGTGACGACGAGTACTGTACTCTGACCACGGCAGTGGCTATGCTATGGTTGTGGATGTAACTGTGGCCGTGGCCATCGTCCTCGTGGTATTGGTATTGGTATTGGTATTGGTATTATAATATGGTGATGGTGGCAGGGATAGGGGAGGGGGGCTTCGTTCTTCCGTTTAATCAATAAAGATATTCCAAGTTGAATTGGAAATCGACGTCGAGATTGTGATTTACATTTCGATTGCAGCAACACATTATGGTATAGAATGGTAATGGTAGGTACCTATATAAAAGGAACTGCGAGTGTGCCTATTCTTATTCTGAAATATACTCAGCACAAGAAACATCCCATCCCAAATCCCAATATCAATATCAACAGCAGTCGGACGGAGTAACTAGTGACTTGATATGAACTGTTCAATGTTCAACTGCTCATATGCAAGCATTGCTTTGCTGGGTTGTAAATGTTCCCAGTGTTCCGCTAAGGTTACTCGTTTCATCCTTTTCCCTCGACTTGATGAGATAAGTTGAGATTGGCAAAATGCACCGACCGACAAGTATAATCTATTAATCATGAGTTGCGAGTTGGAGCTGGAGCTGGAGTTGGTTCGATATCGATATCGATAGCTAATACCTTTTCGGTTTGCACTGCACCGAGTACCACACGCATCCATTTCATTATTTCACAGGCTCACTGTCAACATCTTCCCATACCATCACCATCCCCTTGCCCTGCTTTCCTTCCCTCCATTACTAGTACTTTTGCTTTTGCCTTTTCGATCGTGGCCGTGCCGTTCGTTGCCTTCTCTGCATACTGTCGTTCACAAGCTTTAATATTCACTAGTATAAAAAACCAGACTACATACTACTACCAGTACAGACGTATATCATCATATCACTGGTCGGGATTCTTGTGAAATTCAAATTTAAAAAAGTCTGCGTTTTTTACTTTACCTTGAAAAGGAGAAATGATGGGAAGCTTGGAAGCTTGAGCTGACTTGGAGTTGCATAGAATTTGGAAACATTAATAAATCTGACTCCCAGTATTTTATTTTGTACAGTGTCTAATAGGAAAAAGCACAGTAAAGAGATTCGTGTATGAATTAATGTCTAAGAGTTTTCCTTTTAAGAGAGAAAACACATGGAAGGTGAAATGATAAAATTCGTGATATTTTAATGCATTGGAGTTGAGGAATAGAGAACAGATAAACACACACTCACACTTTTACACATTCACTCCAACTCAAACTCCAGCCCTAGCCATTGCTCTTACTATTCCTATTATTGACATGCCCATAGATATTGTGTGGGTTCCTTGGGATATAAATGAGATGTGGAGGAAGATAGTATAGTATATAATATAGGCATATGCATAGGCATAGAAAAAATGATTGAACGTGAACGTGGTGCAGACATAGACCTAGACAGAGACAGTACAGTAAAAGTAGTAGTGAGTAGTGGTTGTGTTTGAAATTGAGAAAAGGAGATGTGTGGAGTGAAAAGGGAAAATATGAATTATAGAGTTGGACAGGAGCGAAGCTTTCATATTTATTCATATATCCATCAACTTCATCTCTTTTTCATGATGTCGACGCATATTTCAATTGGAAAGCGACGTTTTTCTCCTCTTAAAAACTGTCTGCCTTCCATTGTCACTTTCAATATTCATCGCTTCCCTAATGCAAATCCAATGCTTCTCCTTCTTCAAAAAAGAAAAAAAAACTCCATCTCATCTCCTTCATAACACAATCTTTACAAACTTTAGTTTAGACAACTTTGAAGAACTGCAACATTTATACGTAGGTAATCTTATATCTGTATATACAGGTGCAGATAGTAATAGCAATAATAATAATAGCATAGAGATACCTATATCCATATATAAGAAAACTACTCGTCATTACTGTGCACGCATCCTCCTTGTGTTGTCCATAATACGGAAAGAGCGAAATATCTACGTATCTATAAATAAAAAATTGAGCATTGGGATTGGGATATTGGGATTGGGATTGGGATTCGAAGTCGAATTCGAATTCGAAGCCGTATTCGAAGCCGTATTCGAAGCCGTATTCGTATTTGTAATAATAAAGCAAATCGAAACGCCCACAGTACTCATAACTGACAGGGCAGGATGGACGGGGACGGGCGGACAGACAGACCGACAAACGGACCACAACACATCAACATCAACCAATTCAGCGTGGAGTGTATACATACACGCATAATAATAATAATAATAATAACTTGTGAGCTGATACTGATAAATTGTCATTTGTCAAACTGCAAGTCCAGCACATTTTCCCAGATTACTCTATTTACTATTTTGCTCGGCAGTCAATCAGCTGTTGTGTATTGTACTTGTATTGTATGTATGTATGTAGATACTGGAAAGCTGAATGCAAATGCTGCAACTGGACTGATTGCTGGAGTTACTTAGATTTGGATTTGAATCTATCTCCAAGCTTGAAATTCGATTTGCCGGAATAAGGTACTCACTCACGTCAGTCCAGTTCCAGATTATGTATTACAGTATAGTATAGTATAGTATAGCATAGTATAGTATAGTACGGTATAATGTATGTACAATGTACTGTATTTCGGAATCTACCTCTTTATCAAAGAGTAGCTGATTCATTCCACACACACTACTGTTATTGATATTTCTACCTCAACGTATTTATTTTGGAATTGGGGTTTCGGCTTTCGGAGTCGGTTTTGCTGTCGTTTTGTAATCGCATAATAGCCGTCGCTTTTCTCCCCTCCCCCTGTAGTTGTATTTTTATTGCTTTCATGTTCCTTTATCAGTGAAAACGTGTTTGATGAATAGATTTAAAATATTTAAAGTGGAATGCTTAGATTATGATATACCTATTTTAATAAACTCATCAGAATTAAATGAGATCTGATCTGGTTCAAAATGAAAGTGGACAGCTAGCGAAAAAATAAATTATGAAGGCCCAATTATAGTGGCTTACCTTACTTCCAGAGGGAGCAGAGCTCTCCATGCGATTAGTTATGCTGTCGATCCAATCCAATATCCAATCCAATCTGAGGAACGTAGTAAATTAGCCCAGTGCCAGGCTGGTAACTTGACCATATATGATGTAGGTATATTTACTATTCTTACATATAGTAATAGTAATTAACAATTTTGTGCTTTATTCCGAAAGTATGCTCGCTGAGATTCCTTATTTCCATAATTCCATATTTAGTATGTGTAGATTCATTTCAAATTCTTGCAGTGACGGTGACTAATATCCTTCCTTGACCTTGTGTATTATTCCTACTTTCAAAATTTCAAATATTCAAAAATTTGAATTTGGTCTAGTTTTCTTAGTTTATACAAACCGTTATTTTATACCATGTGCAAATATAATATTGTGATGGATGGAGGGTTGCCGTTGCAATTTCCAATTTAGAGTAAGCGGAACACGAAAATTTTAATAGATTATTACAACTGCAAGGAAGTACAAGGCTAATAAATTACTTTGGGTTTCAAATAATTTACTGAAAAAAATATTTAAACATGGCGGCTGTAACAGAATAATCTACTTTAGCATCTAGAAATTGTTAATATCAAAGGCATGCATGGACAGGAAGATCTTGCCTATGTACCTGGACCTAGAGTCATAAAGAAAGCAAAGCAAAACAAATCAAAACTAAAGCAGTCATGCTTAGCTACTCCCAGTACTCCAAAAAAAAAAATGACGGCGGCACGGTGTATGAAGGTATATACTTAGTAGGTAATTAGGTAGCGTGACTCCCTTTTAAAAGTATTCTATTAAATATTCAACTAGGACTTTATTGATTGTACAGGTAACTAGTATGTGTACTTTTATTCACAGTAGGTAGGTACTTACGATTGGATCAATATGACCGTGGAATTCCAGTTGATTTCAAATCATTTTCAAAGTTGAGAAGGATACACGTACCTGCCTAGGTAGTTAGATTGTTTTAGCTATCGAATATTAGTACTGTGAATCAAATTGAAAGCACAAGGGCTAGGCATGTATTCATGTGGAGACGGGGGAAAATGAAAATACCTAATGACGGAGACCATGGCATGGGTGAGGTGAGGGATAATAAGCATCTGACTTTCTATGGTAAGGACAAGGAGAAGAGTATGAAAATGAGAAGGATAATCAGAAAGGTAATCATATGGAGGGATCATACGCCTGTGACTAGGACTGGAGTTGGGACTCGACTCGAGCATAATGAAGGTGAACAATAAGTTTTGTTTTCTCCTTCACGCTCGGTCTGACTAATTGGGATGAGGAACTCACACAGTGTTCTCATAATTGTCTACTTTAGTTGTCAGGTTAATTAGACAAATCTCAAACTATTTCACACTCATTTCATGACGCCTATTCAGTTAATTAATTAACGAATGAGTAAGTATGAGTGCATGAGTAGGTGGGTCGTGCACTGCACTTGTATTGCACTGCACTGATAGGTACTTCCAGTTCCAGTCCAGTGTGGCTTCAATGTTGTATAATCACGCATATGTAATTATAATTATTCCTGTATTACCATGTAGGTCCAGTATCATAATCATATCACATTACGTGAACGTAACTGTAATGGAACTTCCCTTCGATTCGATTAATGAATGAGAGTGTAGACATGGACATATACAAGCAGTTATAGAACACACAGGAATTAGTGCTGCATAATAGTACTGGGTTGGGTTGGTATATGACCTCCGTTTTGGGACATCTTGACAGTGCATAAAAAGTATGTATAGGTAATTATGCATGCAAGTATGTACCGAGGTATTATTATTATTTGTCTGGTTCTGACTGAAAATGAGTTCAGGTCCAGGTTCGGGTTCTGGTTCTGGTTCTGGTTCTGGTTGGATGAAGACGAAGTACAAACGCTTGTATATTTAAAGATACCTGCTGCACATTATATTACTATTCTATGTACACATGTTATGTAATTCAATCTAGTGCAATGTTTTCCTATGCTATGTATTTTACTTTCCACAGTTCCACAGTGTTCACTCGAAACTCAAGAATTAACGATAACTATTTCCCATTCTCCATTTAATCCAAGTAGGTACTATATGCACCCATTTCTAGTTTATAAAGGAAAAGGCGCGTATTGCTCAGTGCTCAGTTTCTGTATTGGTATTAAGTATATGGTTCTTCTTCTACACAGTTATGTCACTGCATGTGGCGTAGGTAGTTTGTAGTTGGTACTTGAGATTTTAAATGATAATGAGTTGCATGTACTGTACTTGTACTACATATAAATATACAAAGGTTGGAACTAGGACTGTGCTGGAGCTACATTATGTACTACCTTTAGGTACCTACTTGTACTGTACTTTGACTGCCATCAAATAGCAAATGGCTAATTTTCGTACTTGAAGAGCATTTTACAAGTTTTTTGGTTTGCCTTACCCTGCGTTTGAGTACTCATGCCGCCCTCAATTCAATTGAAAAGCCAAGTTAAAGCCAATGCCAATGCCAATTCAAATGCAATGAAATGAATGTGAATGCGAATGTGAATGCTAAGGTTCTTGACTTGAATTTGACTTTGACTTTATTTCTGTACTTGAGCCCTTTTTTCACTTTTTACATTCCCATGTTCTCCTCTCTGCCTTTTTTGGGTGAATTAAAGTGAATTTGGTGAATGGTGAATAGCGAATGATAAAATGGTTAAAATGGCTAAATGGCTATGGAATGGCAAAAGGGAAAACCTCTTGTGCATCAATTAAACCTCACGATCTACAATGTGCACATAGGTATATGGGTATGGGTACCTATTTTTATACAAGGATGCATAATCATGTCTACCTCTTACAGTACACTGTATACTTTCCTACCTCCATATGTCCCGTAATTATTGGATCGTGAAACATGTTCAGTACCTAATTCAGTATATCAGTGTAGTCCTTATGTTCATTACATCATATTACATATTATGTTGGCCTAGCTTTGATACTGGTACTAGTCTAACTAAGGTTTAACCTAACTTGACTTGACTTGACTTGACTTGACTTGGCCTCCTATCTGTATTTCCTATGGCGAATTTTCTCCGTCTCCTTCTTTCTCTTTTGTGTAACCAAACCCAAGTAAAGTAAAGGAAAGCAAAGCAAAGCAAAGCAGGCCAATTGCGTCTGCTCGACTTAATTGTGTTCGTCGTCCGTACTTACTGTATTATCGGTACAAATGCTTTCACATGAGAATGGGACGAGGTCGAGAATATGGAAATGGAAAATCTGGAAAGTAGAGCATTCAATGTAAAGGAGCATATTACATGTATCCATGGGATCGTTTTTGGCTCTTATCTGGGACTTAATTTAATACGGAGTCATGTATGTAATATGTACTGCGGAGAACTAACTGGGTGAGCTGATGGTAGTTCTACTTATAGCATAGCGCTGGGCTGGTACTAATACTGGAACTGGAACTGGTGCTGGTGCTGGTGCTGGCGATGGAAATTACAGAATAAAATAGCTTAAATAAAGTGTACATACTAATATACATACTACGTGAATTATACCGGCACCAGCTATCTTAACATAATAACGTTAGGTACGTAGATAGGCATTTGTAGTTCCTCTCACATCAGTGAGCTTTTATTCCTCTCACCAGCTCATTAAAAAGTTGGAGTCAAGAGTTCAGTTAACTGATTGGGATATACTATTTAGGAATCTGGAGTAGAGTTGTGTACCGGGACGAGGATATGTATAGTGTATAGGTGTGCATGCGATGCATGCACTGGATATACAGACATAGGTACATTTGTGTGTTGAATATACTTTTACTTTCTGGATACTACCTATGGATTGTATTGTAGACGATGGAATGATGGTGGCAATGGGAATGGGAATGGCAATGGCAATGCTATGACGATGAGGATGACGATGACATGCCTTCCTATACCTACCTACCTACTTTAGCCCCACATTGCACATTTACATTGCGTCATGGATGGGATGGGATGGAATGGTATGGGAACAGACTGAGATGAAGATCGTAATCGTAGATTGTACATTTTAAGCATTGCGAACTAAACAATTGACTCCCTTGTTTCATTTTCCTATTCCTATTCTTATCCATTATTCCGCTATATTCGTTGTCAATTGCCGTAGTTGTTCTTACTGGGTAGTTTTGAACGATATCATTATGAGATTGGGAATAGCTAGGTGGTGTGTGGTGGTGTGTGGTCCTTTCTTTCTTGTCTTGAATCCTCAAACGAGAACTCCTGTCTTGGCTTGGCACTGTCACTGTCTTTGGCATGGCATGGTATGGCATGGACCTGGAACTGGAACTCAAGGGTCTTTTTGTTCAATTGTTATTATCATGCACTCAGTTTACTCTTGTTCTATTTGCAATGAATGCTATTTAGCCCCATTTATACTCCATTTCTAACAGAAGCTTCCATGTGCAAAATTCCAAGTATACACAGCAAGATTACCTAGCAATTTCATAAAGTCAAGGGCTGATGCAATGATTAGTTAAACACATTCTTATGCTCCTAAAGTCATGT